>JANIJG010003469.1:22796-81819 GCA_024611175.1 Megaceryle torquata
TTTTTTTTTGTTTTTTTTTTTTTTTGTTTTTTTTTTGTTGGTTTTTTTTTTTTTTCTTTTTTTTTTTGTTTTGTTTTGTTTTGTTATGTTGTTTTTCTTACTGCTCAGATTTTGAGTGACCAGGGGTCACGAAGTAATTAATTATGCTTTTTCTGGTATAAATATCTCTATAGTATATACTGGTATATACATTAGTGTATATATAGTCTGTGTTTCCTTTTTTTTTTCCTTTTTTTTCCTTGACTTTTTAATTTCTTTTAAGCCATCTGTATGTTCTTGCTTAACTACAGCCTTTGCTAGGTAAGGTCACTGTGCAGTCATGTCATTTAGAATGTGAATGAAAAGTCCTGACAGAGATACACATTTGGAAATTGACAGTATGATGCATTTCTAAACAAAATCAATTTTTATCGTATTTACTGTATTCTGTATTTTTGACTCAGGACTTAAAGTAAAAGATGTATTTGATTTTAGGAATTTTTCTCTACAGTTGTATCAGAGACTGCAGATCTGATTGCATTGTGGATGTCTGTGGGGTTTGCACATGGTAAGCTGCAGTAACTGGCATTGGCTTTATGGGAGTCACTCTTTATAGTCATATACTTAAAGATGGCTTTGATTTGTCACTTTGTTCTTCAGTTCTTCTGATGTCTTTGCCTACAGCAATAGTATCTGTTATGCATTGATATATAAGTATTTTCATAACAGAGTTAGGAGTGCTTTCTGATTTTTCAGTGCACAACTGTATCTGACAGAAGCAAGAATATGGGAGCAGTAGTTTGGGAGTAGTCTGATGTGCAAAGACCATGTACTGATGTGATGTATAAGATTAATTGCTCTGAATTTGATGCATCTATGTAAAAAAAACCTCACCTTTTTAGTGTATAGGATACAGTGCTGGCCATCTTTGCTTCAGATATATATTATGAAAAATAAAATAGCATTGTTTTGCTAATAGAGCAGCCAGTCCACTTGCAAGGAAGCAGCTAATGACTGCTTCTCAAGATGCTGTTTCATTACTGGGTAGCACTGAAAGAAAAAGAATACAGTGCCACCTAGGTATAGAAACCAGATGCAAGATAATGTAGTGAACAGTTTCTCATTTTCATACTTAAAATGCATACCAGATCAAGAGTAAGAGAGACAAGTTTATTTCCCAGTTTGATTTCTGAAAGGTAACTGCTCCAAAGTACTCTAGACTCAGTGGATCTGTTTTACAGCAAATTTTCTATGGACTATGGGGTTCAGGTGGAATTTTAACTTCTGCTTCTCCTTGTTGTTTAATTATAGGTGTATGTAATACAGATAACTTCAGTTTATTATCCATAACAATAGATTATGGTCCGTTTGGATTTATGGACTCCTATGACCCAGGTGAGTGTAGCACCTGTTTTTAAATACATTTTTTAACTTAAAGAATTTATTTTGTGGTTTCTCTGGGTATAAAAACTCCTAACATTATTAGCAGAAAAATACCAAGCATGTGTATTGTTTGAAGAGTTTCAGGGGGAAAAAAAATCATGCAAGAGGCCAATTTTATGAGGCACTGTATAGGTTGCATTTCATGTGCTGTAAGTTGTCTTAATGAAATACTACTATTAAACACATTTTCATGAGAATACTTTTAGTATGACTTCATCAATTGGATAGATGCTACAACAGAAACCTAACAATTGTGTGTTGTTACAAGCAGCCAAATCCAGAAGTCTTACACAGTAACTTTGCTTGCATCATGCCCTAGCTTTATAGTCACAGCAGCTAATTAGTTGGAAGAAAACAAATCAAACCTAGGCTGTCATGGCAACTTCTCTTTGAAAGTATGAACTCAGTCTGGGATTGCTAGATACAGGTCTAGTATGTATATAAACAATTGCTCATTATTACAGTATTGTTTAGAAGTTGCATCTGAGTAAGCTTCAGAACCAGCAGTGGTTACCTTGCTATCTGGCTTTATGAGACTGCAGCCTCAAATTAAGGAAGTATCATGAGAACAAATATCATGTTGTTTTTATTATAGGAAACAAAACAGGACTTTTCTGGTTTTAGGTCTTTCTCTATATGGTGGGTTGACCCCAGACAGTAGTTAAAGACCAGCCAGCCACTCATTCACTCCCCCTTGCAGCAGGCTGGGGGAGAGAAGTGGAAGGGAAAAATGAGGAAAAGATCATGGATCCAAGGTAAAGACAGTTGAATTCATGTGACTAAAAAGTGATGCAAAGGCAGTCACCACCAGACTAATGCCCAGTCAGTCCCCAAGCAAGAAATGCCTTGGAAAAACCAACCCAAGTTTTTATTGCTGGGCTTGATATTATATGGTATGGAATATCCCTTTGGTCAGTTGGGATTCAGCTGTTTCAGCTGTGACCCCTTCTAGCCTCTTGTCCACACCCAGCCTAAGTTGCTGGGGTTGCAGAGTGAGAACAGAGAAGGCCTTGATGCTGTTCAAGCACTGCTCAGCAACAGCTAAAATAATGGCGTGTTAACAACACTGCCTTAGTCACAAGTCTAAAACACAGCAGCGTACAGGCTGCTGTGATGAAAATTAAGTCCATCTCAGCCTGAACCAACCTTAGACCCACATGAAATGCTTTAGAGTTAAAATTCAGGTTTGAACCAATCACCAGATCTGACAGATGTGTCATAGGCCTCCTTTTGTTTTTAATGTCCTCTGAGGACTCGGGCAATGCTGTGTGCATTGATCAGCTTACCTGCATTTGATCTGAGCAAGGGGTTCATACTGCATCCACTCAGGGACTGGTGCTTGCACACATTTTACTTCGAGATACCTGCATAATGGACATTTATTACCTCTCAAATGATGGATTTGTGTACTGGAACATGTTAGCCCTAATTTTCACATGAAAACATAAAAGCTTGTTTGTACAACTGAAGCAAATCTTACTTTGGTGGCCTATTTATTTAAATACATGTTTATACATGTTACTCTTCCAGAAATACTTCACAATTCTGAAGCTGGTTGTACAATTGTTTGCTCAGGCTGTGTGCTAAATAGTAATGCTATATTGTTTTTACTGTAAAAATGGTCTTTTTCTGTTTAGACATCTGAATTTATTTTGTATCTTCAAGTAGGAAAATGTTACTTGTGACACACGGGAACTTTTCTGTGTAGGATGCATATCTTATATTTGCAAACCATAGAGCTTCAGTTAATTCACTGTAAATAAGTATCCTTGTGATCTGATTTTAAACATTTAGTAACTTTAGGGCTTTTATTAGCTTGCTGTGTAAGTATGAAAATGAATGCACTTCTGTATTTTAACATCGACTGTAATTACTCTGTTGCGGATCAGAAATGTTTTGTTCGAAACAGATTTTGTTCCAAACACATCTGATGATGAAAGGAGGTATAAAATAGGAAACCAGGCAAATGTTGGGCTGTTTAATCTGAGCAAGCTGTTGCAAGCTCTAAAACCTTTATTGGATCCCAGGCAAAAGCAGCTGTAAGTAATCCTTAAAATATCTTAACGCTTAAAAGAACTAGTGAGATGGGAGACACTCTAATCATCATATGCATAGGAAAGAAAGGGATTAGCATTTAAAATCTCTTAAGTGGAAATTGGTTCTGAATCAATTATTGGCCAGAATAAGGTTGGAGGGAGGGGAGAAAGGTTTTCATTGGTTATAAATAATAGCAAAATATGACTGGAAGGCAGCCCTAGATGTTGTGTGATCCATTCTCCTTTCACTAAGGTAGGACCTTTGCCTGTAGTTGTCGATTCTAAGTTTGTCTAGCTTCTTTTTTAAGATGCTGACTTATAAAGACCATACATCTTCCTGAAGTAATGAGGTAGTATTGTAGTATCCTATTGTAAAGATTCCTAATATGAATCTACTTTTGTGCACTTTAAACTCATGGCTTCTTATTCAGTATGAAAATGAAGAATGTTGTTATTTTTCTTCTGCTTTGCAGCTATTTAAATTTTTGAAGCCTATTAAAATGTTTCCCCTTAGTCTTTTTCCCACTACAGATCCCTGCTGATTCAGAATGTCAGTGTTTGTGAGAAGTCAGAAGTTTTCATTGTTTAGTGTACAGTAGGATTGTACCAACAGTAGCATTTTAGTTCCATGGAATTTGGTTTTGTTTTTGCAGAGCTTCCCGGATTCTGGAGGGGTACGGTGAGCGCTATTCCATCCGGTAGGCAGTTTCAGAACTCAGATCTTCAAGTCACAATATTATAAATCATATTGTGTAACTATTTCCTTACTTTGCTGCTATTTTCAGTTTCACAGAACTATTCAAAACAAAATTGGGTCTTCTTGGGAAGAATGAAGATGATAACTATTTGATTGCTTTCCTCCTAAAGGTGAGTTTGCCTTGCTAATATTGTTGGCAAACATCTGAAGTAATATCCTGTAATTTAAAAACACTGATGGAATTCTCTTTATTTCTTTAGCTTATGGAAGATGCAAAAGCTGATTTTACAATGACATTTCGACAGCTCAGTGAAATTACTGAAGATCAGTTAAAGGAGCTCCATATTCCTGAGGTATTAATACAAGCACCCAATTTTAGGAACACCTAATATAAAATGAGTAAGTCAAGTTGGACCCTGGTATAACAGGGGATGTCTCAAGCCATGATTTGTCTGGGAAATGTGTCATTGTAGCATTATTAAGGGCCAGGGTGACTAATATATCTTTTTCATGCTACCACCTCATGTTAGGGCCATGGCTGGTAATGAAGGATACCATCACAAAGAATGCTAATGAAAGATACGTTAATGAAGAGTGCTGAAGCCAAATTTTCTGCTGCTGGTACAGGTCCAATCTGAGTAGTCATAAATATTCATACACAAGTGGGAATGTGATTTTTCTTCACATTTAAGAGGGGTCTGCTAGCAAGAACTCTCCTCCGCCTCCCCCTTTTTGGTGTGTTTTGCTTAAGAATACCTTACAACCTGTTTTGTAAGACACAAATGAAGTTTGGCAGGGCTCATAAGGAAAATTTCAACTTTGGGTCAATCAAATTATTCATAATATGGTTTTCACAGGTGGCCTAAACCTCTGCTCCCAGGCCTATCAGTTTGTCTGGCTATCTTATGATAAGTGAGATCCCATCTTGTCATAAGCACTTGCTAGAATCTCAGCCATCATGGCCTCTGCCCTTCCTTGAGCACAAAATTGTCTCTAAATATAGCTTAGAGTGTAAGAATACATTTTGTTCTTGTGTCCTGCTCAGCCTGCTATCCCATCCTCTGTTGTCATTAACTCAGCCTAAACTTAATTCTTCAGGACAATGTATAACCATAAAAGAGCCAAAAGTATTGAAATAAGAGATTAACTTCCCTGGATATAGCACAATCTTTAGAAGTGGAAATAGAGCTGAAATATTTGAACTGGAGTGAGGTGCTAGACAATTAATAATTGGATTAAAATGCAGAGGGGAAGTTCTGAAAAGAAAGCTTGTAAGTGCCTGATCTGGAAAGAAAAATAGGAAGCTTTTTTGCAAGAGCAAATATGATTCTTTTTCTTTTCTTTTCTTTTCTTTTCTTTTCTTTCCTTTTTTTTTATTTTTTTTATTTTGTTTCTTTTTTTTTCAGTTGTGTCCTAGATAATTAAGTGATTCTGACCAAACTGTTTTAATTTGTTTTGCTCTGTTAAGAGGTAAAACCTGAACTTTTCTATGAGCTTGAAGCCATTAATAGTTAAAAAGTTGAGATTTTTCTAATGGTAAGCAAGAAAAATGCAAAGGGCATTAATCATCTGTAGAGAGATGGTGATAAGAGAATGGGTGTGTTTGTAAGATAGGGTATTTTGATTTTTTTTGTCATAGGATGTAAGGGATTTTTCCATTTTGTAGTGGCTTACCTGAGAATTTCTTGAAGGGTCATCATACATTTCACTCTTATACCCTTTTAATATTTGTTTACTTAATTTGGCTTTTGCTTAGCAGGAACAAAATTCTCCCTACCCCTTATTAACTGTTTCCTTCTCTTTAGGAGTTCTGGGCTCTCCAGGATCTGGGTAAACACAAGTTATTTTCAGAATGGGTTACTATGTACCTCTGGAGATTAAAACTGTAAGTCTGCTGCAGTTTCAAGTGTAAAAATACCACCGAGTGTGCATTTGCAAGGAACAGGCAACTTTCATCTGCAGTGATTTTTCCATAATAATTTAGCAGGTCTGGTAGACTGGCCCAGACATGGTTTCATAGGCCTTTTTTGTCTTTACAGTTCCAGATTATGCTAGATTCCATAATAATTATTAGTGTATATCTGTTTTAACACACAGGTACTTAAAAATTACATGGGAGGAGTGGTCTGTATTTATTGTCTTTTATTGAGCAACTGATTTCTCTGGTTAATAATTTTTGTTGAGATGCCAGTCCTACAGGATCACAGTATTTCCTAGATTGGACCTTTAAGGTCATCTAGTCCAGTCATGAACCTAACACTGAGAAGACCTGGACTAAACCATATCCCTCACCATTACATCTGTGTAACTCTCAGATTCAGTCCAAGGATCTGAAAGTCAGGCTTTGCAAACACATAGGAATGGATAGTGTTTCACTGCTGGTAATATATTTTATACTGTGTAATGATACAGCTTTAGGATGACATGGGGTGGAAGTTGAAAAGCTGTGAATACACAGAATCTGTCATTCTGTCACCTGCTGGTGTTGCATTAGTTAGGGACATGCATGTTAGAACTTCCTACCATCTTTTGTCTTAAATCAATAAAGAATGTAACATATTTTTCTTAGTAATATATGGTATGCGTGGCTAATAGTAGTGAGAAGTAGTACAAATCAAGTACTTGGAAATTTTAGTTAGTAAATAAAATTCTTAGGGAAAAAAAAAGATATAAAACCTGCAAGTAAGAGTGTAGCTTTTCAAACTTTCACCATTCTTAGAGATTCACACCTGCTTCCAGGAAGCACCAATAAATTATTTCTAAAAAGTAGTATAATCCTCATTAGCTAAAGCACTACTTTTTTCTTCTTTTGATTTGTTTCTCATGTATAGTAACAAGAATGATTCAGACACCAAGAGAAGAACAAGAATGACAAGTAAGTAAAAGAATCCAAAGGAATTCATATGCTTGGAGGTGGCAGCTATCTATTTACATAGGTTTCTTCAGTGTTAGTTATTTTTCCTTTTGAGAACTAAAATGTACTGTTTTTATGAAGAGGAGAAACTCTCCTTAGACTGCTGCTAATCTCATAATAAGGGACTGCTGCTAATCTCTAGATGTTCACTGTGGCTATCTCTGTTTTCACCCAATCCTGTGATTAGAATCTAGTGATGTGTAGGCTAGGCTTGTGAATATGTATGTCCTTTTTATGTAAGTTCATCAGTTGATCAACTTATCAACTCGTACAGTGGCTACAGCAAGGTGCCCTTCTTCCTTAGGGATCCTCCCTTTCCCCTCCATAAAATAAAAAAAATAACTTAGAATTCCTTCATTTTCCACGTTTATGAAAAAACTGGTCTGGCCCAAACAGCTTTTGTGATTACAGCAAGTCGTATCAATTGATTGAGGCCTAAGAATGTGAGATGATGGAAATGCACCATCACCACTAGTCAAAGTTGCTCTTCTCTAGACTCTGCTGAAGGACAGAGCACACGTCTCTTCATATTTCGAGTGTCTGAAATCGCAAGTGCTGAAGATGCAATGAAGAAGGCTTTTCCTACCACTATCCACAAGGGCTGCTTTGATTGGCGTCACACCATGTGTGAATATAGACACTGAAGCAATACAGCTCAGCTTGACAGCCATGGTTTCTTCCTCATTGACCTACATGTGTTTGTTTTTTTTTTCTTTCCCTTATTAGTTGTTTACCTTTTTGTATTATTTTTCCTCTTACTTTTGGGGGGTTTTTTTAATCTCTTTATTACAGGTTCCACCTGGGGGCTCAGGAGATGCTAGGCCTCCAGATTTCTATGCTTTGGTGCTTGTGGACTTGATTAGTATTTTTTTTTTCCCTTTTGATTTCGAAGAATTTAAGAATTAGTGGACCATGGGAACATGGTTGTTTGTTTCTTGTCATGTCTCAAGTGGGGCTTCACCTTAGTGTCTTGAAAAGGTGGCTGTGGTCTGGCTGCTCCCAAAGTTGTAACTCTTCATTGCAAAGTAGGATGTTCCCTGAAAGAGCTCCTAGGATTTGATTTCCCTGTGAGAGATGCCCTTCCTCTTCTGCTATATCTGCTTTTCCTGAGTTCCAGCAACATCTTTTCCTTGATCTGTATTCCTTTAGCAGTCTGTGAATGTATCAGTTAGCACTACTCGGGGGAATGTTGTTCTTCTCTGGTGATGAACCCTTGATAACATCAGGAAAGATTCTGGCAGGCATCCTGTACTGGCTCAATGGACTAAGATTTGTCCCAGTGTCCAAATCCTTTGTACATGTCATAAAGAAATCAGGTTTCTGAAAGGCACACATATTTTTGGGTTTTTTTTTTTGTCTTTCCTGCATCTGGAGAAAAAAAATCCTTACTTGTAAAAGGACTATCTAGTCATGAGAGGAAGGTACTTTAGTTCTCCAAGTTATTTTAAATACAAATGTGTGCCTTTAGCTGTCTATCACAGCAGAAACAGTGCACCTGAAATTCTCAGAATTGCTCAGGAAGAGGTTTTTTTGATCTGCATTGAACTGTGGTAAATTTGTGAAATTTCTATTTTTTTTTTTTTGTGAAAAATCTATAAAAGACAATGATCTGAAAATCTCTAGACAAAAGGGAGTGAAGGAAATAGAGTACCTGATCAAATTCTGTATGAAGTAATTATAAGCTGTGGCGTTACTCTGCTTTGCAGGGTGTTTTATTGTTGTTTCTAATGGAAATGGCTGTATTCTTTTGTTAGATATTGATTGGCCACTTTCTTCAAAAGCTGTACTTGATTTAGCAGGAAAATGTCAGGAGATAGCCCTGAGTTTCAGCAGTAAAATAGTAAAAACTCCACAAGTTATCATTACATGGACCTTTGTTTGCATCCGCATTTTCTAACCAAGGCTCTATCCAGTTTTAAGAACACTTCTTACAATTTTATGTGCATTTTTAGAAAGTTAATATGAAAACAGTTAGCAAGAAGAAAAAAAATGGTTGATTATTTGTGTATTGTAGGGGTTAAGAAATTTCAAGTGTGGACCTCCAAGGCTTTTTAGCACAACTGCTGTTTTGAGGTTTTGAACACCCCTGTTTTCCTCAGCTAAAATTTAATGCTGAAAACTGTCAAAACACACTTCTCATTTTCCTGGGTTTTGAATCTTTTAGAGAAGGTTATAAAATTCTGAGTTTTGTTGCAAATCAGAAAGGATTTTAGTTTGGGAATGATCTTCTACAAGCAAGCACTAGGGTTTTCTACATGCATCTCAGAGGATCATCTACTACAGGAGACAGACAAAATGGGGAAAAGGTTTTGGTCTCAGTTTTGGTAGCAGTCCAAAACTTGGTATGCAGAGATTCACAGTTAGGTTAGTTTTCTTCCACATAAACAGTCATCACCATCTATCTATACAGCAGAGCTAGAAAATATTCCTCATTTGTTTTGTTTGATTGTAAAATTTTATTTTCCTTTCAAAATATTTTTTTACTACTTTGCTAGCTTCTGCATTTTACAGTGTGACTGAAGTTTCTTACAGGTTGTGGGGTTTTTTTAATATGTTTGTTTTATTTTGGTTTTGATGTGCTTTTTGTTTTGTTTTGGGATTTTTTTGTTGTTGTTGGCTTCTTTTTTTGGTTGTTTTTTCCATTTAAATAGATCTCTTAGATGCCCCTTGTGAGCTCTTAAAGTTGTTTTTTTAAAGTATTTGCTTGTAACAGGTGTCCCTTCTCAGTGCAATCTGCAGCACACATCTGGTTCAACTCGTTTTTACCCAGCATTTCATCTTAAATACAAAACTGTCAGGGCTCTCTAAATTTTTGTATGGGTTGGCAAATCGTACTAAATTTCTTATTGCTGTCTTCAGTATTGACTGACCTTCAGTATATTGCCATTATCACCTCATTATTCATCACCTTTCCCTCCTCATTACCAGTCTAGTAAAATACCTCATGGCCCAAAGTACATTCTATTGAAGCATTTCAAATTGGTCACCTATTGTTATTTTTTTCTCTCTTAATTTAGTTTTTAGTCCTTAGTAGCCCTTTATCCTGTACTAAACATAGCTCCTTAGGAGATGATCAAAAATTTTTCACAATCCAAATTATTCTGTTTCTTTATAAAAGAAACATGTAAAAAAAAAAATGTAGACCAGATCATAAAATGATCGTAAGGGCACAAAAATTCTTCTGCTTTGTCCTTTTCTTATCTGGCTTGTCTTACTCTCTCATAATTATCTCATCACTTCTGTAATTACAGATATTTTTAACACCACTGTGAAACATGTCATTTTGCAATTGTTAAGAATATATTTCTGGGACAAATATTCTTCTGCTAATATGAGTCATGGTTTTAATGTGAATTATCATTTTTGTTTAAGTCGTATGACAACTTCTCCACCTTTTAAATATTCTTTTTATATTATCTCACTTCACTATTGAAAGACCATTTACAGGATGAAATGAAGTACTTGGCCAGAGCAAATTACCTTGCCAAAGGGGAAGACACTGTTTTTGTAACAGTTAGGGCAGGGTGTTTTTATGACTCTGTAGAGGTTATCTGGGTTCCAAACAGCCAGTTATATTGATTTGCTTTAGTCTGTATCTGGATGGGTTGCATCTCGGTCTTCATTCTCATGGCAGTCAAGCACCTGGTCCTTGTGCTGGAAAGTTGTTCTACTGCCTGGGCAGCGTTTATAAAGGAGGGAGTGGCAGTGCCACCTGAGAGGCTTCTGGTTTCAGCCCATCTTCTGACTTCATAAGGGCGCTTCACCTTCTCTCGTCTGGCAGGAACGTGAGTGGTCAGAATTCAGCACTTTGTGCACAGAGTGAGTTTTTTGTCCTTCTCTAAACAACATAAGGACCTTTTGTGTAATGCTGCTGTATGTCAAATCTCGTGGCTTAAAATGGCTGTCATTCAGTTCCAAACATAAAGAATTTAATTGTATTGTGATACATAAAATAATCCTGCAAGTGTTGTTTCACTGATTACATAGCTTCAGTAAATTGTAGTTTGTTAGCTGTTCAAATGGTGCTTTTTAGAAGCAGAGCTTATTACAGAGAAGTCTCTTCACTGTGCTAGGCCCTAATGCTGTATGGGGAGCTATTAAATATGAATAAACTCCCTCAATTGTCTGACCCCAGAACCTTAGGAAGAACCAGTCATAGCTTTTCTCAAAGACATCAATTGTCTTGGCAGTCAGCTAGGATAAACAAGTTATGTTTGCAAGTAGTACAAGGAGATGCAAGAACAGAATGATTTGGGAAATGGAAATAGATTGTTTGATACTTCTAGATAAAACATTGTTTCTGATCATCCCCATCCTAATATAATTTAGTGTTTTTAAATAAAATAACATCATAACTAATTGATAAGAGGAACTGAGTAGAGGGATATTTGGGATGGTGATTTTGATGAATACTCAGCTTTCTCTAATACTCTCAATTATTCTATAATTGTATTTGTAAGAATATTTTATAAAGCTACATGGAATTTTAAAAAGAAATATATTATCTAAAAGATGAGGTTTGAACTAGCATTGATGCATATAAAACATACCGGGACATCAGTGGAAAGGGAACGAACAGGTGAAGTTTGTGTAGGTCCATAAACCACAGACTTTTGGTTTCAAATCCATGGGTGATAATGCCTCTGGTATCTCTGATTAATCTCTTCAGGTAAGAATCATCCACTGAGTTTAGGAAAATATTCAGACAAATTAAGACTTAAAATGCAAACTTGAAATGTTTGTAACAATTTTTCTGTAACTTTGTTTTGATCCTTAGTTAAAGGGAAAACTCTGAAGCAGAATCCTAGGCTTTAATTGGAGAGAAAAAATAGGAGCTGGCTTGACAATTGAGAAAAAAATTTATAATAAAAGCCATGTGTGCTTATGAGAATTGCCTTTGAAATACAGTTTGGCAGAACTCCTTTTATGAGTTGTTAGTTGCTGTCCTGCAAGATAAAGGTTGGGTTCCTAATTCATCAATTTCATTTTCAATGTCCCTACAATCTCCCTACCACTAATTGGACACGATCAGAGCAGTGTGGAACATGACACAGAAGCAGCACAGCTCTCATGGGGGTTTCCAAGAAAGCACAGCAGAGTGTTGTGGAAAAAACTGTGGATCACCCCCTCCCAGGAAACTAAAAGGAATTACAAAGCTGAGAAGGTAGCTTCTAACAAATACAGCTGAAATCCAACATTAAAGGCTTTTATGGCCAAACTTTTGATATATGATACAGAAGAAAGAAAATCCAAGTGCATGTACTTTAGTGAATGTCTCAGTAATTCCTTTTTACGTAATATAATACTGATTTTTGTGACCTCAGGAATATATTGAGGACACTGAAATATGCTTTCCACCAATGTAGCAGGAACCTGGGCCATGGTAAACTAATCACAACTGAGAAGTGTGCTGCTGTTCATAAGGGAAACCCTTTTGTGTATCAATGTGATGTTCTATGCTACTCTAATTTTTGTTTGGCATTACTGATTGCATAGGTTTAAAAAAATCTTTTTAGCAGCTCATAAAAATAAATAGATTAATTCCTTTTCCTTTTTATGGTTTTGGTTTTTTTTTGTGGTTTTTTTTTTTTTATCTGATAAATCAAACCTTCCTGCAGCTTTCAATGACACGTTTCAGTGACTGTGCTTTGCTTTTGTTGAATATGTCTAACTGAATTTAACACAACTTACTTTCGGTTTCAGGTGTCAATCCTAGATACATACTTAGGAATTGGATGGCAGAATCAGCAGTGAAAAAAGCTAATTTGAATGATTTCTCAGAGGTAAAATGATTTCTTTCTTTCTTGACATATTTATTAGCAACTGGCATAATTGTTAAAAGAGTTGTTGCATTTACACTTTGAGCTATATTACACTTTGGCCAACATTGTACTACCACCAGTTACTATTGAAAATAACATAACTATTAGTAGTATTAATTAGAACATAAATTGTAGTGACTACATTACTATTTTTAGTACTATTATTAAGCAACCTATGGAATAGTTTTTGGAGCCAGGAGGGTGCATAAAATGAAGCGGCAGAGACTTTTCTTGTCAGGAAAACATCTCGCGTGAAAACTTACCCATTTTAATTGCTTTCAGGTTCATCTCCTACAGCAGATTTTACAGCATCCTTTCCAGAGACAGCAGGCTGCAGAGAAAGCAGGCTACTCCCTGCGCCCTCCCTCTTGGGCCAAGGATCTTAAAGTCAGCTGTTCATCCTGAGAGAAACTTGAACAACCAAGAAAAATGATCAACAGATGCACAGGCCTTCAAACAGGATGAATGGATCAAGCCATGGGAGCCTCCATTATACTTTGTGGACTGGACTCTGCTTCTTTGATAGGCAAGAAAAAGTCCTGACCAACTTTATAAGTCTAATGATTAAAGAAAGGGACCGCTATGTATGGTTGCATCAGCAAATTATATTGGCATTTATAACTCTGCCTTTCAAACTCAGCTGTGCGGTGAGCCCTAATATTTTAAGTTCTGCCAAACTGTCACACTGGACTCGGAGTTCATGGCTGATTGGGTGGGTCTCAATAACTTTTAATGGCCAGTCAACTTGAAAGTCCAGCTGAGCCAGTTTTAATCATACAGTATTGTGATGAATGTTCTCCTTGCTGTTACACACTGTTCAAATAGAATTGTATTCTGAAGACATAAATGTTCCTAAGTCTTTTGCAGAGTTGGAACAGAGGATTGATCATCTTACACTTAGACCTTGCCACTGTTTCTCTTTTTGACCTTGTTTTGCCCCATTATTAGCAACAAAGATTTAAAGGAAATTCAGTTAAACAGTGAGCCAAGATTTTTCTCGTGGGAGTGACTTGTCCAAAACCAAATTTTTATGTCTTTGGTGATGATGGGTGCTTGTCAGGCCTGGACTACTGCTCTTTGAAAGTCTATCTTTTGATAGTAGTAGAAAGACTGTTGGTGCTTGGATACAACTCCTCGGGAAACTTTCACTGGTTTGATGTGGAAAAGGACTTTCTCGGCCGTATCTCCCTACATGTGTAGTCAGGTCAGTGTACCTTTTGTACAGCTACCTGATGCTGTAAGGGACTAACAAAAATCTCACAAGGAAAGTATTTAAAATTCAGAGACTAGGCTTTGAGTCCCGGGTCTTGTTATTTATCCTTGTTTGATACTCCAATTCTGCATTGCAGAACTTGGCCTGTAATTAAGCCAAAATTCATATATAAGCAGTCAGGTCCTAAGTCATGCTAGAAAATGTACAACAAAAGTCACTTATTCCGGGGCTTTTTTACTTCTTGATGTTAGCTATTCTCTTCCCAAATCCAAAATCAATTGTTTTAGAATCTCCAGACTCCTTGAGTATCACTTGATTCTGAAATAGAGGCTATTAAGCAGTACAGTTATTTCACAAATCTATTTCTAGAAATATAATTGGTTTGGGGAAAAAATGTATTGCTAGAAATTTTTAGTGACTAAAGAAATATTTGAGTGCCTTTATTTAACTATAATCAACACAGTTATTCGGGATAGTGTCCCCTCTATATATAGAGCTGTCCAAATATAAATACAGTTGTTCAAATGTAAGTAGTATCAAAATGTGGGGAGCAATATAGATATTTAATAATATCACTTTCTGAAAGTCTAGTCTGAAGTTTCAGCACCTTACACAAGTTCAGCCTGGATTAACATTCCTTGTGCAGGCAGCAAATGATTTCCTGCAACTACTGGGATTAGTGTTTGAGGTAAGAGGTGTGGGGTGTCTGCAGAAACCCGACAGCAGTGGGCTGCTTTTCCAAGCTATTGAAACGCTGGTGTTGATGGCTCTTCTTGCAGAACTACGAGCAAAATAGCATGTTGTGATGCAATGTGTGAATGTCGGCATCACCACCTGCAGCAGAGTGAGTTCCACTGCAAATAGGCAGTGATTTGAAGACAAACATATCTGTTGTGCCCACAGGGTAAATACAGCTGCATTGCAACCCTGGTTTCCAATTAGGTGACAGAAAGAACTCAATTTATGTTGAACCAATCATCCATTAAGTTTCTTTTTGTGTGGGGACCAAACATGGTTACCTGTGCATCTTTACTTCATGGAATAACTGCATAAATACAAAGCCTGTTTGTACTGCCTTTTTTTTTTTTTCCCCCTTCAGTGTTTTATAAATGTTAAATCCTATTAGTAGCAGTAGGAAGTGGACCTCTGCTTTGCCCATCATTACAGGTAAAGAAAGCCTCCAGTATCACGGTATAAAAGCAGAAGATCCCAAATAGCTGTTTTCCAAGCAGTGATTTGTACTGCCTGCCCACTGTGCTCATTGTGAGGCTTTTCTCAGGTTCTTGAAAAACATCTGGAGGAATGAAGCAAGCCCTGAAAGCTGGATTCACATATTCCTCTGGCTGCAGAGGGCAGGGCAGCTACTTCTCTTCTCCAAGAGTTCATTCATGGACTCAAGTCATGTCTTCTTTCCTTGATTTATGTGAAAGCAAATCTCCATTATTCTTTCCTTCTAGTTTTACCATACAATTTACATCGCCTGTTCTAGTAAATATTTTGATTTTGTAACAGTATTTACTGTTAATGGCAAACTGCCTTAGAATATTTTGCAAGACTATAAGAATTCACAAGTCTTAATGACACTGCATCTCTTCTGTTTTGCATGTCTCCCTCAAACAGAATACACCTTTCCCAGTTACTGTGAGACTGTTGATGATAAACCATAAATAATAGTTTTGTTCTCTACTTTTGCCCCATGATCTATTTAAGTTTCTACTCTTCCGCTCTCGAAGTACCTGACAAAGACGGTGTGAAAAACACAGGAAGAATAATTATCTCAACACTACCTTTTAACCATGTTTTGTAAAAGTAGAGAAATAAGCCCACTTCATGCTCAGCATTTTGTACTGCCTCCCTTTCCACTTCCAGGGTTTGTTATGGTTTATTATGACAGCATTAACGCTTACATTGTGTTTTATTACACAGTCGACAAAATCCTTGCTTCCAGCTGTGGTTCTGGAGCTGCCTCTTCCTTCACATTATATAAACACAGTAGTAATGCAAAAGCAGATGGGGAATGAAAATACTGTGGCTGGTAGTCCAACAAAAGGTGTTTACTTGTACTCTCATCCTCTATCAGAGGATGGTTAGGAGGGGCATCAGGGTTGATCCCCCACCTCTGGACTTTTCCACATGACTCTAACCTTTATAAGCCTAAGGCCTGATGGAAAAGTGGTTGCTTGAAGTAGGTCCCTATCGGTGATACAAGATCCCAAAGAAGATGGAAGCTGCTCTGGCTGCTTCCATCGGAGGTATGGAGTAATTCCATGCTGTAATTTCAGATCATCTCAGACTAAGATACTGTAATCTCCAGTAATGCACATACTACCGCGCTACAGGAGTAAGTCCATTTCGTATGACAGTAGGTTAGCTAGAGGGGGAAGGTGGATTCATTTCTATTTTTCACAAATGCTTTGATTTACAGTCTTGGGAAGAAAGATCTTTTTGTATTTTGCAGCATCTTTTTTTGTACCAAATAAAGCCAGATAATTGTGTACCATTAAGATGGTAGCTCTGCTCTTTGAATGGAGAGTCTGAGTACTTACACTGCAAAAATTCAATGCAACCATGTACATACTCAGAATAGTTGATAGAAGTCCAATCATCACAGCATTTTAATTGATTTCTGGAGTTTTTATAGGCTTTTATTCTTCTAGTTTCAAAGAAAGCTCTACTTTTTCTTTTATGTAAGATTAAATGTATGAGTTATGATTGCAGATGTAAAATGTGTAAAATTGAGTTTATTGTGCTGTAACAAAAGAGAAGGGAGGAAATGAGGAGGGAGGCCGAGAGTTGTGTTGAGAAGAGTGAATGCTGGGAAAGTTGTGGAGAAGTCCTAGTGCCTTGTGAATTCAGAGAAGTCTGCTTATTGTGCAACACTTTTCTAGGGATATTTTCTGCTTTATTTTGATGCTGGGTGTATATTGCATAAAATGAAATTCATTTGATTTAAAAATAGTTGGATAGCCAACAGCTGTTGTCACCTAAGTGTGTGGAGGATGCGCACTCCTAATACCTTGTCAGAAACTGACACTTCACCTCTTCAGGATTCAATGATTCTGCATAATGCTTAACTCAGTTAGGGAAAGCAACTGGGAAACATAATCTGTTCTTTTATTTAAACCCCTAGTTTTAAAACTCCTACTTTTAGCTAGTTAGTATTTTTTCTCCTGCACTTGGAACTAAAGCTTGTACTAAGCTTATGAGCCTTGTACTGGTCCTGAGAGCATTTCCCAGTTTGGCTGTTTGAAGATGAGTAAGACCTTCTGAAAGTTCTAGCACGTCAGTTCAAAACTTCTAGGTAACATTTGTGTTAAGGCAAAAATAGATCTCTGGGTGAGCTTTTTTTCTCAGTGGAAGCAAGGGAAGTAGAACACAGGTAAAAGTTGCATGGGTTCCATCTATATTGGCAAGTAAGAAAATCAAGCACCAGTCCCTTGGCCCACAAACTGGTACCCTACTGGCCCTATCTACAGCACAGGGAATCTCTGTACGGGGAGCGAAACCTGCTTTAGGCTTGTCAGTGTTGTCTTCTGGGAATGGTGCCTGAGTTGGGCAGCACTGTGAATTGTGCCTGGGACTGTGCTTAGTCCTGCTTCAGCAGCAGGGGTGAGCACCAGGCTGCTGTTCCCATCCTCATCCTTTTTTATTTAGCAGTAGAGACACAGGTGTACAAGCTGTAGCATCCTGCCAGCAAGGGTAGGATGCTTCTCAACCATACACTGCAGAGCAAGGACAGGATTAGCAGCAGTCATAACACATATTACCCCATCCCTGATGTGAGCTTCACTTGTTTTTCCAATGTCTACTTCCACCACTGACAAACCAAAGAAAGCGTGGAAGAAACAGAAAGTGCCTGTCCCCTGGGTCTACCTGAGTAACTCTGGGGAAGAACACAACTGCAGGGAAGAACATCCTTTGCTTCAGCTTGTCTCAACTGAAAACAGATGAAGTTCTAGAATATCACATAAACCTTTTTTAGTGACTCATCTGGCACCTGCCTGGCTGAAGCATCCCTGTTCTGAAACACTTTCTGTACACCCCATGTTTCTCTTGTGTCCATCACCACCCTCTGTGCCAGTTCCTTTCAAAATCCACTCTTTCCGCTCCTGCCGCTTTGACCAGGTACTGCCTGCTCCTCCTAGCACTGAGAAGGTCACGCTTTGCCTTGCACAACTCCAACTTCTCCAGGGTCTGTCTCCCTGATACTGAGTGCTCACAGTTTGTGCTTTATCATAGCAAAGCCCCAGTCTCTGCTGTCTTCTGAAGGAATACACTCACGGGGCCACTGAAATGTGCAAACATAGTAGGGACCATAGACAGGCCAGCCAGCACTGCTCTCTGTGCTTGGATAAAAGAGTGGCTCTTTGTGCTGAGAACTTGTGGAAAAAAGTGGAAGCTAAGGGTCTGCAATGGCCAGCAATCATCTCAGTTCGTGGTGCACTGTTGGACTCTACCACCAATATTTTCCTTGATGTCGGTCAGCGCAAAGACTGCAAGGCTTCAGAGGGCGAAGGCCAGGCCGTGGTAGCTGGATACATCTGCATGACCTTGGAGAGCTAAAACGAGACCCCCACCTCTTCCAGCTGGGGCAAATAATTCACCTAAGCCAAAGACCCCACTGGGGAATGGGGTAAACACAAGAAGATGTGGTGTGACATCCTGCTGTGGTGCTGGGAAGCGGGTGGGCCTCATTTAAACTGTAGCATCAACGGCCTTTTAATGCTTCTTGTCTATGTTCAAACAGTGGCCCCTGCAGGCAATGCCCTAACCCTGTGCGACCTGTGCTGATAGGAATCTCACTCTTGGCATCTCAGACACGTGACCTCATAAAGCCTTGTCATTAAATGCTTTTACATCTTGCATCTTTACATATTAACCACCAACACCTTTGCCCACATAGAGATTCATTTATTGGCCTGCCTCAAAACAGCCACTTCTGCCCCCAGAGGTAACACAGCTTTGGGCTTTACCACTGTATTTAAAGCAAAACCATTTCAGGGGCAGGAAGAAATGTGTGTGGTTCATAATGTCAATGTCATAATGCTGGGATTTTTTTTAAAGGCTGGCCATTTCAAAAGGAAAGGCACTTTATAAAAAGACCTGGTTACAGCCTTCATACTGCTGCTAAGCTGTTATACAGATATGTAGGTGCTGACAAACCAACCTTAAGCGAAAAATAAGGCCAGAAATGACCCAAAACTCCATGGCACTGCCACCCATTTGTCATTCCCTCACTTCTCACCACCACTTCTGGACCTAGGACTCCATTTGATAAACAGCAGCACTTTTACCCCCTGCTCTGTTAGCTTTTATTTATTTATTTAGACCACACTTTGCTTTCTATGCTTTTTGTATTGCAAAATACAGAAATCCATTATTTATACCTTAGATGATCACGTGCATGAGATGAGGCAAAGACAGGAAGAACTAAAATTTAGGCTAGAAGGTATAGGCAAAAACTCTTTAAAATATTTGAAGTGGTACCAATTGCCAGTAAAATGCCTGTTCATTAACTATGACACTTTGTGCAGGTATAAAATAGAAGCTATTTTTATTTGAGAACTAATAATAAATGCTGCATAAATGAGCAACCAAGAATCAAAATGGGAGAACAAATTAAAACACTGAGGAGATTTCCTATCAGGTACAAGATAAAGATGAAGTCTTTCAGAAGACAGACTATTTCTAGGTACAGTTTGAAAATAAATGTTAGCCAACAGGAAAAAACTAAATCCCTGCCTATCAATGGAAGCTTACAAGACTCTGAAATAATGATTTTAATTTGTTTAAGATTAGCCAAATAAACAAGATTTAAAGGCAGCAACTGTGACTGCTGACAGGTACGACTGGAGTTGCATATGGAAGCAGGAGTGGAGGACATTTGACACTGTCTGGAAATGGCCCTGGCCCTGCCTTGCATCTCAGAATAATCTAGCTGAGGCTTTACTTTTTGACAGAGACTATTTTGGAGGAAAAAAAAAAAAGGGGGGGGGTGTCTTTCTATTGAAAAAGCACTCCCACAATTGGGGGTTTTCTGATAAAGAACCTTTAAAGGGAATTTTTTGAAAAGGGATCTTCCCACTTCTCAAAATTCACATGACAACATTGTATTTTTTTCTTCAGCTCCAATTCTTCTAGAGAAGCAGCCACAGAAGGTGCATTTCTCTCGCTGGCTGGCTCTGCAAGTGCTGCTCTGCCATCTCTGGCTGTCCTCGTGGAGTGAAGCAAGACTACAGTCAGTTCTTACCTTGGCCTGATACTGGAATGGTAGCTAATGGCAGAAGGGTGGGGCATGGGGGGAAGAAGCAGGTTATAGGGACTAAGGGTGGGGACAGAGGGCACCCTGCCTTACTTCTTGAGAATCCCAGGAGGAACTCTGAAGGAGAATCCATCCTGGAGGAGCCTAATCCACCACATCCTTCCATTAAACCTCACAATAACAGCTATGGCTTGAAGTCCACCTGCTTCCAGAGTTCAGGAGCTGCTGCCCCTTTTCTTCTCAAGAGCTTTCATTAGGTCAGACATGAAATCTGCTTGCCTGCCGCCACCCCCAATTGGAGGTGGTCCAGCTGACCGTGGCTCTCCAGCTTCTGTGTTTTCTAGCCTTTTTGAAGGAAGTGGCACTGGTTTCTTTGTTGGAGGTGGTGGCTTATTTGAGAGAGGTGGAGGTGGAGGTGGAGGGGGTAATGGCAGGTCTCCATTACTGCTGCTGGAGGCTGGTGGTGGTGGAGGCACAAAATCAGGAGGAGGTTCATAGAAATCAGACGGTGGAGGAGGAAAATCAATCTTTGACATAGGTGGTGGTGCTGGAAAGCTGTCTGGATCTGTTAGGAAAACACCGCTGTCTCGTTTGACTTTGGAGGGTAGAATTGGTGAAACAGAAATAGCAGATGACCGCCTTTCAGGTGGAGGAGGAGGCTGCAGTGAGTTCCTCTTAGTCTGGTATTTCTGTGGCCCCATCGCTGACTCTGCCAGGCCAGGCACACTGATGTTATTTGACTTACCCTTTAATAAGCAGAAGGAATGAAAGGACATGACACAGTCAGTGCACACAAAAGCTAATGCCACTGCCTAAGAATAGTGAAGAGACGTGAAAATACTTGAGAAGAGTGCAGTAGACAGACAGTGAAACAGAGTACATTTTGTGTGAAGAGTGCAAATAGTATTTTGTTTTCTTTCTGGAGCTGCTCACAGAGCTCTGACAGTGGAAAGCTCCATGTTGACAGTAGTCATAGTGCTTCATTGAGTGCTCTCCTCAGAAAATGGGTGCTTTTAAGATTTCAAAGAATTGCAGAAAGTAAGACAAATAAAGATACTTTCTTCATGTCCCATTCTGCTGTTCGTTCCCTGAGAACAAGAAAACTTAAAAAAAAACCCAATAAAAATCTGTGCTGTGTTTTTACATCCAAATATACTGAGCAAGATTTGAGAACAGATGTGGTTTTGGTTCTCATCCCCATTGTATCTCCATCTCCATTCTATCTGTGACTGATGGATGTCTGGATAAAGCTAAAATAATGAAGTCACCTATCTCAGTCAAAACATGTCAGGCACAAGAGCAGGGGAAAGATACTCCACTGGTGACCTGGCAAAGGCCACTGCTAAGCCTGGGGAAAGGTGTCTTCTGCCTGCTGAGCAAGGCACACACACACGCTGCCTCCGCTTTCAAATCAGTTGTGTGACAAACAGGTCCTTGAAGCTACCAAGTTCTAGCCATGTTTGCAAGGGTCAAGAGATGTTCAAACCCTCTCACAACTTTTCCGAAGGAAAATTGAATCAAAGCATCCATCGTACAAGTCAAGAAAAGTAAAATGTAGGTTAGCAGCTCATTATGGAGATGTTTATTTTGACAAAATTTTAGGTGGCTTTTAAGTTGTGTTTGCTTGTTGACACTCTGAAGGGAAATAAAGCCCATTTAGTGACATCTGAATATAATTTTATCTTTTTTTTTTTTTCCAGGTAGCAACTGGTAACTGTTGACAGTTACTACATAAACATGTTAGCCATTCTTGTAAACCTGTGGAGAAGTCTGCTGTGCTGAAAACAAAGCTTGGTAACACAGTCGCTAATTTATCTGTTTAGATTCAGCCAGTTTAATGCTCCAGTGGTAGCACAGTGCACCCCAAAAGATTTCAGCTTGATCCTTTAGCTTGTAGAAGCTGTGAGATAAAGAAAGCAATGTTTGCTTCTGCTAGAGAAAAGTGCTCTGCAACCCTACAGGCAGAACTAGCATTGGCTAAGAATACCATGCATGCCTTCTCTTTCTCGCTCTCCTTGCCCACACAGATGGAAGTAAATGACACACAGGAGTAAGTAACCACTGGCTGAGTTCTGAGAACATGATCTATTCCAGAGGAAGTGAGGTTCAGAACAGAGAAACAGATCTTTCTAAAGGAGGAACTCAGAGACAGAAACAGGAAGTGTAGGACAAGTAATGAAGGTTACAGAAAATTCCTAGGAATTTCATTTCACTTGTGCTGTGCACTTTGTACCTGATGGAGGTGTTGAATAATGGACTGCAAATAAATGCAGGGTTTGGGGGTTTTTGTAGGATATTTTTGAAGTCCTCATATTGTACCCTACCGATATTTTTATACCCGGATGTGGTACAAGTAAATAAAATTCAGAGCTTAACCAAGTAATGCATTTAAAGGCTTATGAAAACATGTAATATTTTCCCTTGCTTCTTCATGCTTTCTTCTTTCTTGTGCACAGTGTTCCCTGATAAAAAAACTACTGCACTCTTTGTGTTATTAAGGCAAGACCCATTTTCTGGCAGAAACAGAAAATGGCACCAAGGTTCTGGCAGCACAGACTCTTTGAGGCTGTCCCAGGCACATTCCTATTCCTGCTACATGAGCTCACAGCTCTTTGCTCTGAAGAGCAAAAGTGGCAGAAGGTCACCTCCCACCAGTGGCTCTTTGCTTCTGTGCAATGGGCACACTGTTTGTAGTGGGTAAAGCATGAGGAGGGGCAGCAAGGAACCAGTCACTTTGCCCAGGAGCCAAATCCTTCTTACAACTCTACACCAGCACTTTGAGGGGAGAAGACAGTGGGTGAATTAAAACAAGCTCGAAGGAGTGGTTCACAGATGACATTTAACTAGTGCACTGCTAGTAACTGCTGACCTGTATGTCTGATGTATTCACTTTCTTCTGAGTCTCTGGAAGTTCTACACTGGAACGACGAATCTGGGGGATCTGTCCATTTGCCTGAACAGCACCTGTGACAAGGAGAGGAGGCAGAGGGAAGAGTTTTCCATTTTTTGTGATATTAACCAGATCAAGGAATAGCAAACTAAGGAAAAAGTTATAAAAACATCTTTACAACTTCAACCATGGAACCACTCATTACAGGGGTTTCATATGTATGTTTATATGTAATTCAGTAACATTCATGAGGGTATCTCTTTTCTACTTCAGGCATAGTTTGTGACTTTTCATACTCAGTTCATTACCCAAGGAAAATAAACAAGATACCTTACATTAAAACTAATACTTGTCCACATGTCTCCATGGTTGTAGCTGACAATCCTACGGGAAGTGCTAGTAGCAGAATTAGGAAGACACATGACAGAAATTATCGGAGTGTTTAAAGGTGTTGGCAAATGAAGAGCTTTTTCTTTTGACTACTGTAAACTGTGATTATAAAAAGGGATCATTAAGGCTTACGCAGGAATAGAGAAGGGGACCTGGCTTTGGAAGGGAAGCTAAGCAGAAATCAAACTGGCATAATTAAGCTCACTTTCTGGCTTTCCAATGTTTAAAATACGTGCCTTTCCTAACAGCACTCTGAAGTTTGTACTGCGCTGTAGTATTACCACACTCTTGGGTTTGATTGCATTTTTTTTTCTTTTACATTAGTCTACAGATGAAAAGTGCCCTTGTTTCACATCAGTAAGAGTCATGAGAGCTGAAGGTTTGAAGTCTTACAGAGAGGCCGATCCATTTTCTTTAGTCAATGAGCTGACAGCTCTGAAACTTCTCTCCCATGTGGAATCACGGAGGATTTGTGAACCTCACTGTATTCTCAGATTAGTGGCTGCTCTGCTAGCTGGCTATTTTAAGCTCTGCAAAACATTCACCCACCATTACTGTGTTTGTAAGGGACATGCACGAATAACCCACTACTGTCAAAAGGAGCAAGTGAATGTGAGACCAAAGGACAAAACTGTGGGTTTAACTATAAGAAAAACTCCCAGCCCCTGTATAGTCTGATGAGGATTACATAAACTCCACTTTATCCAAGGATTACTGGAAGCTGTACATGTCAAAGTAGTAGACAGTGTTTGGTGCCTAGATACATACATTTGTACACCTCAGTGACTGCCTTAGCCTGATGATAATTTACAGTTCTGAGATCCAGTAAAGTTCCACTCATGTACTTCTGGATGCTAGCGAACTCTTAGCTGACTACAATATAGTCTAAGCACAATGGGTTTTTTCTGATTAGCAAAGAGGTTTCATGAGTATGATAACAAATAGAATAAAGTATTTTTATTGCCATGCCTGCGCAGCACACGATTGAGAGAAGTAAGACAAACTCTGCAGTGCACTGAATTTACTAGGGCTAGTCAAGCTTCAAGGGATGACATCAGGTGGTCTGAAATCCTTGTGGTTTATGCCTGTGTCTGCACATCCTTCAGACTATTTAATTCAAAGTACCATTTGATCATTCAAGCTACAGTCTGTGTTTGTTGAAGGACTAACATGGAAGTCTATTAATAAAGAGATAAAGCCTATCTGTAAGTGTTCAGCAGAGACAGATAAATCCCTGGGTTCTGTGGCCATGCCCTCAAGCTATTGTCTCTCCTCACTTTGCCTGCTGTCCATAGCAGTTTGGGCTTCACACTGCTCAAAGACATCGCTGCCCTCAGTCATGTTCCTGCATTGGCAGGGGGGTTGGACTTGATGATCTCCAGAGGTCCCTTCCAACCCTTACCACTCTATGATTCCATGCTGAGATTTAATTAAATGAGAGGGCAGAGAGAGATCCACTCTGTACAGTGCAAGGTATATTGTTCTACTTGGAAAATATGATATACCAAAAAGTTGGGACATGGCAAAATGATAATCCATTTCTTCTTCTGTCAATGGATTTCATAAACTATGCAAAACCTGAAAGCAACAGTTGATCTGTCAACTCCTGCCACACACCTGCACGTATGCTATACACAAAGTCAGTCAGCTAAAGGACTCATGCATTTTATTATCAAAACTTATTTTAAATTTAAATGTTACAATATTCTTTACAAGTCAACTTTTCCAAAATTTCATGTCATCTTGAATTAATATTTGTTTTAAAATAAATTTTAAAAAAGGTACCCCAAATATAATTCAAAATAAATAAACCAAAACACATAATATAAAATTTTGAGCCTTGTAGTGATATGGAGCATCTGAATAAAGCAACATCCTCCATCTTTCCAACATAATGGTATTGTGCTGCCACACAACATACTGGGTTTTTTTACTGTCCAAAGACACACACAGTGAGGCTGTGAAACAAACAATGCATTTTGCCTGAGGCGCACTTGGGACACTTCAGAAACACAGACTATGCAGTTTGGGGTGTACGTGAACACATGGGCACTACAGTGGTGTGCCCAGGGAACACAGGCTGTGTGAGAGGTGAGAACAGGAGTACTGCTTTTGGCTGCCACTGAAATTGACTGAGTCCAGCGCTCTGCTAAGCTCACACAGGACTTGTTTTCTATAGCAGATTTTAACCTATACTGAAATCATGCCATAGAAATGGCTATAGAATTATAGAATTGTTTAAGTTGGAAAAGGCCTGTAAGACCATTGAGCCCATCCATGAACCTAATGCTGACAAGTCCACTACTAAACCATGTCTGTAAGTGCCACATGTACACATCTTTTGAAAACAACCAGGGTTGGCGACTCAACCACTTCCCTGGGCAGCCTGTTCCAGCTCTTGACTGCCCTTTCAGTGAAGAAACTTTTTCCAATATAGAACGTAAATCTGCCCTAATGCCACTTGAGCCCATTTCCTCTCATCCTATTCCTTGTTACCTAGGAGAAGAGACCAATCCCCACCTCACTACACCCTCCCTTCAGGCAGCTGTAGAGAGCAATAAGGTCTCCCCTCAGCCTCCTCTTCTCCAGACTAAACAACCCCAGGTCCCTCAGCCACTCTTTGTACCACTTGTTGTCTAAACCCTTCACCAGCTCCATTGCCCATTTTTAGACATGCTCCAGCACCTCAATGTCCTTCTTGTCTTTCTTGTAGTGAGGAGCCCAAAACTCTACAGCCAATTGAACACAGAACAGAAGAAAACATGTTTGTTCCATTTCCAAAACATAAGCCAACAACTATTAATAGGCAGTTCAGGTTATAGTATAGTTGGGCCCCAGGTTTTATATAGGGCAGTAATGGTAACTGCAGGACAGCAAAAATCCCAGTGTCTTGCCTCAATCAGAATGCTAATGACCCTTCAGTGTATTTCCACAGAGACAATACACATGACTTTCCAGGCTACTTAACCATTTAATGGGACCCATTATTTAAGATTAATAATATATTTTATGATTACACGCAGCGTTCCTGGATTCTAGTCAGGAACTGAAGTTATACAGATGTATAATATACTTTATAAGGCCTTGATCCTGCCTATATCCAGTACAGAGTGAAGCACTGGTGTGGAAGCCCGCGGGCCAGCCACCCCTCTGCTGTCATCAACAACGGAACACAAAATTCTCAACAACTGTTGCACCCACCCTCACTAAACTACCCCCATGCATAAAAAAAAAAAAAAAAAAAAGCCCCAAATGTGCATTTATTACCATGATTTCACTCCAAGAAATAGTACAAAGATCACCCTCTCCTCCTCTGTACTGAGGAAAGGCAAACTATACAGCCTTGGAAAGGTGCTTGGAGGATTGTGAGCTGTTTATACGAGAAGTCAGAATATTAACTGCCAACACTGACTCAGACTTTGCCTGTCTTATGACAGTAAGTGCTTGGCCAGTACGTCCTTCCTAATGAATAAAGTGTATCTTAAGCATGTAAACTAGAAACATCCATGCAAGTAACAGTTAGTATCATGCACTGTTTTACCTGTACAATGATAAAATAGGTAACAGCAATATGATGAAGCTACTGGAAAAATAAAGAATAACCCAATTCTTTCTTTCTCTGTATCCTTCTAACACCCACATTGCTATCATGCAAATGAGTGAAAGGTTACAAAAGAGAGTGGCTCACCCTACAATAATCTCTTTCTGAAATGATCATTCGCAGAATATCCCATTCATTCCTTTTTCTCCTTGGAAGAAAAACTCTGATACAGCCAGTTTGGAGATGGGCAAACAGAAAACTTCAAGACATGGACCGTCAGTCCATAAAATTTAGAGGGAGAATAAAGGATTTGTATTCAGATGCCAACAGGAAAATACCTTATTAAATTATGCAGATTTAAACTGACCTTCGGTGGGTTGTCTTTATATTCTTCAAGTTCTAACTTTAAGGTGAGAGCTCTGCTGCTAGCTTACTTATAGAGCCACACGGGGCTGTCCAGAACAAGATACTATCTTCCTGAATCCATGAGACAGTTTTCTGAACAAAGACCACATGCAACACTGATAATGACAGAAGAGAGCAACAAATGTGATTTCAACTGCTGTGACAGCATCAGTACCTGCTGATAAGGATCCTGCAGGGGCAGCTGGTTCCACTGTCCCTTGATTTGCCCACCGAGAGGAAGAACCAGCTTTCTTCACTGCACATCTGTAATTATCATACAGCGTCTTGCCATACTGCAAAACAATTGAAGGAATACAATAAGCATGGTGTTAAGCTTGAAACAGACCAAGCATTTATATATATATATATATATTTCATCCCTCTTAATTTTGCAACTTTTCTGACCCCAATTCCTCCTACAGAGTTTTCTCCAAACACTGTGCCTATTTCTGTATAGGGTCAGGTGGAAAGCATCTCCGTATCAGCACAACAAAACATGTATCTCTGCGACCAAACAATTCTACTGATGTAATTTCTCACATTTTATGTTCACTTCGGTATCCGCAAACATCTTGAAATCTGGCTTTAAAACCAACTGTTCTCAATAATTACCTTTTCCAATGCTTTCCAAGTATTATATTTTCAGATAGGAGACTTGGAACACTGAATCCTTTGCTCCAGAGCAAACAGCTCTGTTAGTGTAGATACAAAAGTAATTTCATATTCACCCTACACCTTTGTTGGATGTTACCCTGCAGCAGAACAGGCAGAAAAGAATATATACCTAACAGGAGTGGATCTGTATAGCCAGATACAGCCAGTATACCAGGCCACGTAAAAAAGTCACCTACCTTAATAGTTTGTGCAAACCAAAATGGGCTGTGAATTCAGGTCTTTTTTGAAGAGGTTGAGGCAGACAACTTGCTCAGAACTGCCTGAAAAATGTCACAGTTGGACTGACCAGAGCTTGTAGATCTTTGTCATACTGTGCCAGTTAACTGTGGAGTGAGCTTTATGAGTACATGAGTTTTATAGCTAGAAAATTCACCCTTATGTTAATGAGAAAAACACTGATTGAAATTAGGGTACAGGAACATTCAGCAAATCCAACCTGGTCATGCCCTCTGCTCTTTTTCTATGGTAAAATTAACATGAATGTCCATTCTTGACACAGTAAATTCCAGTTGAGATGATGACAGTCAGTAACCCAAGGAAGACAGGATTTTACAGAAAACCTATTTAACTAAATTTATTTTTAATCTCACCTTGGCAATTCTTATTCCTGTTACCCACTGATGCAGGGTTGCTTGATCATCACAGCATAAGTACTTGATATACTGGGACTCCTTTTGAATCTGGGGATGCTGAAAGACATTGATTCATAAAGTAAGAAAACCACAGAAATCAAGTCACTATACAAAAGCACGAAGACACTGCACAGTGACCTCAGTGAGAACACTGCCTATAGGTACCATGTTAACTTGAAGAAACTTGGGGTAAAAAAAAGCATCAAAAGCACAGTACAAGAAAATCTTAAAAAAGATGGTGATTAGGAACTATACATGAATTGCCACTGGCAGCATTTGCTTGAAATAATTGTAATGCATTGTAATAGGAATTCAAGGGCTACAGCAATCTAATAGTGATCGAGAGTTCAACAAAGTCTACAAATGCCACGGTTTAAGGTCTAACACTCAACATATAAACGCTGCAAGGAAGTCTGTTTCTCATTATGGTTTGTCATCTGTAAGGCATCCAGACTGAGTGCTGAACATAATTAGTTTTCAAAGAGTATGTTAAATTTGTTTAAGCATAAATTCCCAAGCTAAAACAGATTTTCCCTTCTAACCGCCTTTCTTTAGGCCGAGTTCTAGCTTTCCTCCTATACATTTTTATTCTGCTTTACTCGTGCTGTTGTTTGCCAACAGTTTGTAATACTGCCACGTGTTCTAGACACAGGATCACTCAAAACGCCACGCATCATAAGTAATCTTTTTCATTTGTTTATACCAAAAAGCTTCACAATTTTTAAACCTTTTCTTCTCTTGTAGACACAATTTAGGATCTCTTCCACTTACTGACCAACATAGTAGTGGTATGTGGTGATGCACCATTGCAACTCAAAGATCACCAAAATGCCAGGCTGCCTACTTGACTAAGACTGAACATCTTCTCTAAGTCTCTGCAGGCATCTGAATCTCCTACTACAGCAGAGAAGGCTGTAAGTTTTTAGTAGCTTGGATGGAATAATATACTGCCATCTCTTGATAGGCAAGGAAAAGAATGAAACCAAAGGAAAAGGCATCATTATCCAGCATTTATGTGTTCATTTCTATTTATAATTTTATAACTTATAAGTGCACAGTTAGTCAAATCTTGTAAATTTGTGAATGCACAACAGAGCAGCCAAATATCCTCCAAGGATTCACTGTTGTCAAACCACTCTCTTTTCAGCCTGGGCAGTTGAAAATTCAAAGCATACCTCCACTTAGCAGCAAGGACCCTGGTTTTATACATATTGTTAAGCCCCCAAAGCAGAGCAGTGCTGGACACAGGCAACTCAGGAGGATGCCTCACAGCACAGAGCATTGTGAACTGCCTGCCAGCCTAGGGTTGATGTTGGTGCCAGATGTCTCCTTGCAGATGCCTGCTGGTAGCTGGGGTGTCCCCAGTGAAGAGGCCACAGCTGGATGATCCAGGGGTTCAAAAGCAGAGCTGAATATAGATGTCTTGCTCCTCAGCCACATGTGCTTGCTCCCCCTCAGTGCTGCACACACCAGGCTTCTTCCTTTGCTTGTGCTGACCCAACTGTTTGTGAGGCCCCATTGTGATTCAAAAAAAAGGGAACTGGTCTGGGTTAAATATAACCCATTTCATCATGTTTGGTTTGTTTTGGTTTATTTTTTTTTAAAACCCCCAGTACACAGCATGGCCTCACATACAGTGTGGGGATAAGGGGCACTGTGGCTTGGAGAGAGAGCAAGTAGCAAGGGATGGATGAGAGGATGGGACCATGCAAGCCAGTATTCCTGCTAAAGTATCATCAAATTACAGATGAGCATCAACACCCAAGAGAGATAACTGTGAGGAAGAAATAAACAAAGGGATATTACTCTTGAGGGGGTTTCACAGCAACAGGTATGTCCCCGGGCAGTGCTGTTGGTACAGCTCCTTGTGAATTTGAATTCAGCTGCTCACACAGGTCATACTGTTTGCCATTTTTCTGCAAACAGACAGCTGGCCATTCCCCCTGGATGATGAATATGCAAAGTCCACTTCTGTCCTCTGGGAGGCCCCATGATTACCTTATTCTACTACCTTGTTCTTGGGCCCTCTCAAGGTGAGAGCGAGGGACATCTCACACTGCGAGCCCAGAGATGGCAGCTCACTGTCACCAGATGCCTTAACTGCAGAGAAGGCACCATACCCATCCCATGGCCCTGTGTCATGTACACTCACACACCACCCTTCACACAGTTCAACATACAAGGTTATATCTTGTTGCTAAACACTTAAGCCATGTATCAAACAGAAGCAGTAACCAGGGCCCCTAGACAAGCAACCTTCTCAGCTCCCCAGCGTCTGCCTGTCCTTATCTCCAGCAGCCTCAGACAGCCTGAGTGCTACTCAGAGTGGGCTCTGCTACTGCAGTATGTGTCCAGGACACAAGACCTGAAAATCCTTATTTCCTTCCATCATTTCTCCATTAAGTGACCAAACACAGTAAAAAACATTAAGGAATTCAGTCTGAATGGAATCTTTAAAAAGAAACTGTAAGCAGGCACTTCTCTGTGTGACAGAGAACAACCCAGAGATGTAGCCATAGAGTTGAGTTATCACCAACAGAGCCAAAAGAACCAGAAGATGCAAACACAGACATGGCAACCCTGGGTAAATTAAATTCTTCAAGCACTTTCCAAGCAGGAACCAGCAATTCTGCTCCAGTGTGTAAGGTCCTACCAAAACCAGCAGATGGCACCCAAAGCTTTCAAAAATGAAAAAGGGATTTCATTCCCCCCTCCCTTTTCATGACAAAGTCCAATAGGTCTACATATCTCCCCCTCATTTTCAAACATCAAAACTACCAGTTTTTCATTACAGGGGAAAAATAATAAAAAAAGAATTCTATAATTTAACAGATAATTCATGCAAACATCTGGAAGAAAGTGCACACTCCATTAATAAGGCAGAGGAGGACACAGCACAGAGCAGGCTGGGTAACAGTGCTGCACCCAGACACCGCCCTGCCATGGGGAGCTGCTGATGGAGCTCAGAGAGGCTGCTGCAGACCTCTCCTCTGGGGCACCCTACAGAAATATCAGTTTCACAAGAACATCCATACTGTGTTAGATCAAAGGTTTCTGAACCCAATATCTGGACTTTTGACAGTGGTCACAAACAGATACTGAGGGAAGAGAAAGAACAAGGCAAGCATATATGACGCTTCCTTCTCTGAACTCTCCCTGTCTGTAACTATTTTCAGGTCAGGGGATTTTCTGCACTGTATGTGGTTTCTCTGTATTTAGGTTCTTCAAGGGATTTCTCCTCCCAGTATTTCTTCAGCTTTTTATTGAGCCTAGAGAAAGTTCTGGCATCCACAACATCTTTTCCCTGATCTTCTATACGCTTTATGATGAACCACCTCCTTTTGCTCTAAACCTGACCACTACGAGCTTTGTGCAACGTTCTTATTTTGGCAGAGACACTGAAATACTGGCCCCTAACCACACCTCTCCATGCCACTCCTGAGCCTAGAGAGCTGCATCATATTCTTGGCCAACTGTCTCTTTTCCAGCCTACAGCCTCTGCAGCCATCTTCAAATCAAAGTCATTCCTTACCTTCGCTTATTCTTGTTGCACCTCCTTGATCCTTTTCCAAGTTTATTATATCCTCTTTGAGATGAGAGGACCAGAACCACACAGGTGAGGGGAAACCATGGACTTGTGCCATGGTTCAGCAACATTTGCTGTTTTATCATCTTTCCTAATCATTCCTACTGCTTGATTTGCGCATCTGAGTTATCAAGTTATATATCATATCAGCATCTTGCTCCTGAATAGTACAGCTCAGCTCAAAGTTAGTAAATTCCCAGGTGAAGTTCTGATCGCTTTTGTCCCCGTGGGTATACCCAGACCTCATGTTATTTATGCTTTTACTGTCCAGAAACTCAGACTCACAACAGCCTTCCAGGATTCTTTGGTCTGTCCTTTCCTGAATGATCTGAATAATGTAGCAAGCTTTAGCAAGCTTCTTCACCTCACTGCTTACCTTGTCTATGAATATTTTGAGACTGAGGGGATCTCACCATCCTAAGAGGCTGAGAGGGAACAAGGCTAGAGTGTCCCATGCCAGAGAGCATAGGACACCTGCCTCCCCTCTATCTTTCACTGGCTATTGTCTCCACTGGGCAATCCATCTTAACTACTGACATTTTCCACTGGGGCCTATTACAAATTACCCCAATCAGTTTCTTGATTAAATTACTTCAATCAGCAACCATAATTAAATGCAGAGTCACAAGTATATTCTGTCAATTAAGGACCCAACTAGCCAGCAGCTGGACACCCAGCTCTCACAAGGCAGGTTAAACACCTCAAAGCTATGCAGGGAGCCCCTATTTTCACTTCGTAACAGCTAAGAACTGTATTGCCTCTCACTTTCCAAGAAGCAGCAGTGGCAGCACTGGCTCTCTTCTTAGGTGTAACTTTACCAATGACACATAAAACATAACTTTGTATTGGACCCACAGCCCACTGAGGTTGACTGGAAATATCCCCATAAGCCTTCCTGGGCTTTGGATGAGGTGTGTAAGGACGACTGTTCCATGCTGCCAGGGCAGAGGCTGCCTGTGTGCAAGACCAGACCACGGGACCAAACACCAGCAGCATCAATCTTAATGCTGAAGGTTTATACCTGTGAAAGGTTATTAGAAAGTGGCTCAGATGGAGGCATTTAGTTTTCTGTGGCTTTTCTATGCATGAAGCATGCTACTTTGGATAGGAAGGTCTAAAGTTGAGGCCAAGAACTGTCAACTGTCTCCCCATCAGCTTGTTCACTTGAGAAGAACTGCACCATAGTGAAATGACTTTGGCAGTACAAATGGCAGAAGTCTTTGCTGTTGGCGCTGACTTTTACAAGCTCAAGTCTCCACTAAAAACTTCTGGTTACATACAAAATTTATTAGTACATACAAATGCTGACTCAGGATAATCAATTCAGAGAAGAATCTGGACAGCTGAAAATCCCTGGAAATGATCACTTGGTGTGAAGATCCATGTGAATCAATTTCCTCCTGTGTCTCAGGACAGTCGTATAGTACAGCACACAGACATAAGGACCTGTAGTCACTTTGCAAGTCTGGTTTTGCTAAACTAGATTTATACTTCCTGTAACCTCTCTGTGAGACTATCAGAGGTCATAACAGTATCAATCATGACAGTCATGTGAGAAATACTGTACTTCTAGGCAAAGTAAAACTAACCTCAGTATGCCACAGCTTACATGTCTCACACAGAGAGTCAGATGAATTACGGTGCATACTCTGTCCTGGAAAGGTCATTAAAATAATCTGACTGCAAATGAAAGCACCTCCTCTGAAATATGCAGCATCAAAATGAAATATGAAAGACAACTGTTTAAAAATTAGAATGGAAAGTGGTAATATGAAAGCAGAAAGGGACTCCAGAATTTCTCTTGTAGAAAAAAATTGGAAAGTGCTTCAAAATAATATGGTGTATTAAAATGTGATGTAATTTGACTAGTGAACTTTTTTCTCCCTTGATATCAGAACTCTTAGAAACGATTAATTAGTCTCATCACTGGGCCTGATTTTTGCAAGTGTTGGACAACTGTCCATTTACTTATTAAGGCCTAAGCACCTCAAACATCAGGCTGCGAAAGGATGTGCCGTGATCCACCTGGAAAAGCACTGAAAAGGTTTGGAACAGAATCTAGTGTTCTCCTCTGACCCACTGTCTCCTCTACAAGGATTGACTGTCTAGAGATAAAGAAAGCAGAGGCACTTTAATATAAAGAGCTTATTTTCTGGAGAGGTTTAAAAAAATATTTGTGCACAGATTACATTTTCAGATAGAAAGTAAACTCTTTGCCTAGGGAAAGAAGATAGAACACACTGAAAACCTGAAGAAATGGGAACTGAATGATGTGGTTTCTACGGTTTGTGCCAAAACAAATGACTACAGGCCATGTGTGCATGATAGAGATTATCCCAATAAAACGTTCTTTTGCTTTGCCTTTTTCCAACCCTGAAGATGAAAAGTAAACTGAAGTTATTCAGGCATCTCATTGGATTCCTTGCCCCAAAATATATGGATCAGTGCTTAGTCTCTGAGGCAGAAACAACAGCCAGAAGCGTAAAGAATGACTAACTTTGGATCAAAAGCTTTGGCTTCAGGCCAGATTTTCACAAAATGGTCAATGTTTTTGGATACCTTATCTTCTACTGATGAACTTGTGCTATGCTGAGCTAGCTTCTCGGAAAAGCTGAGACTATTCTGCCTTTCAAAAATCACACTGAAGTGGTTCAAATTTGCTGTCTACTATTAAACATGGTCAAATTCTGATGCTATGCACTCCTTCCATGAAGATGACTGGGATTAACTGATCTTTCGAGGACTTGTGTGAACTGTACAGACAAAACAGTAACTGTCCTGTTATAAGGAAAATTTTTTGACCTACATTTCTCTAATGACTGAGAGAAAAAATTTTAGGTCATTTAAAATATATGTAATAGCCATTGTAACCAAAGAGGACTTCTTTATGCACCAAAGAATCTTTTCCAAAGCTATTATATTCCACTTTTCTCTGTCCACTCTCTGTCCTTAATCTCTCCATTGTTTATGCATTAATCTTGCAAAACTATGTGCATGGGCTATGGCTGTAATCCAACATATATGAAAGTGTCCTGTGATAAAGAGTATTCTGCTTTTGCTTTTTCAGTTTATCTAGCAACTAATTTTACTCTGAAAAATTGGAAGCTTTCATGCTAACACAGTAATTTCTAAATCTTTCACATAAAGAAATAGAAAATCTCCTGTTTTCTATCCTCATTTCCTGCCCTAGCCATTTGTTACATTTTTTTTTCCTTCCATTTTCTATCTTAAACTAATTGACAATTGCTAATTGTCACCTTCCACCTTCGTAACTGTCATTGTGTTGAATGCATTATGTACATGATTCAGAGCACACTGGGTGTGAGGAAGAAGGGAACCAGGAGCAGAGTGAGTAAATACCAAATTACCTGCTAGAATGATGCCGTTGCTGCAAACAGAAGCTATTCTTCTTGAAAATATACTTCTAAAATTCTTTGGTTCACTAGAAATTTTTTCTAAAAATTCATAGTTTCCAAATGACACCAGGAAAACTTAGCTGTTTAGACTACACAGGAGAATGTACCCAGCTGTGGAAATAGAGGATGATTTGCCTTTGTCTCAGTTTATCCCCAGGAAACCAATTTTTTTCATCCTAGATTAATTCAGCATTATGCACCATTACCTCCAGATTACTCAAGCACAACCAGCACCAATAAACTATAATTAAATCCACTCTTTGTCACAGGCACATCAGACTGACTAAACCAGCAAATTTGCATATAGATTACCTTACTATTTGTCTGCTTTGAAAGATTTTTCAACATTGTGTGACAAAATCAGCTCCTGGACCAGGCTGCAGGCAGGCACACGCACACACACGCAAACACTCCTCACGCACAAAAGAAACATTACGTTCACAGTTCCTGCTCAGTGCAGCGGATGCTGGCGCTAGCGTGATCAACAGATCCCTTCCTTCATGGTGGAATCTCTTGGGTTTGAGGGCTTTCAGCTTTGGAATAGGAAATAAATCACAGAAGGTCTCATCCATTTCCACTGCATTTCCCAGGTAATGTTGTAGATGGTGAAAGGAAGACCTACAGGAAATCTATGCATAAAAAAATCACCTTTGTAAATGCAAAGGCAACTGTGAGGAGCTAAACCACTTCAACTGTGCACTCGCTGCATGTGGTGTGTGAAATTACTTTTTCTGTGAAGGATTTTTGTTTCCTAGCTGTTTCTCTCCCAGGAGCGGCCAGCACTCTCCACAGGGTGGTGGGGAGAGCCGTGCTGCTCCCCACCCTGCCTCCTCTGCCTGCAACAGAGGGACAGACCTGACCTCGACAAATGCAGGATTGGGTGAGGGTCTTCTTTTGCACTTGGTTGCCCTGTCCTTTCCATTTATCTGCACATGGAAGTCCATATTAGGAAAAGACTCACTGCATCTGATGTCAAAGTGAAGGGTGGGATCTTTAAAATTTTGAAAGCATTATATTTATGCTGAGTAGAAAATAGGAAGAATCTTCATGTTTTCATGAGCAGATGCCCCCAAAGTATTTATTTTATCCAGAGGCTCTATTTTTAATATGTTGAGGGTTCTTTGTGTTGGGTTTTTTTGTTTTGTTTTTTGTTTTTGTTTTATAAATGTGTGACTTCCTTTGAGAGAGGAAGGCTTGTTCAGTAGTGCTATAGAACAATTCAATTTAAGAAGGTTCTAGCTCAGGACAGATCAAGTAGCTACTGGGAAATAAAATGGTTCTTCAAGCTTTATAGTTGCCCCAAAGCCTATGGATTCCTGAAAGCCAACTCCACCAGAGCCTTTGCACCAGGCTGCACTCTCACTCTCAGGACCCAGCCACACTGGTTCTAGTTTGCTGCACAGGGACAGCTAAAGGTGACTCTGCTCTCTGACACCAACCAGCCAGCTGTGCTCTTTTCAGTTGGTCCCAGCTGGGCTTTCTGCTGCCTGAGAGGAGCTGATATGAGGAAGCAACTGCTTTGTTCAGTTACTGCAGTTGTCTCCTGAATCATCCTGAAAGTAAACTCCAGAATAAGCTCAGAAAAGTGCACTTTCTTTTGCTGGTAGACACTGTGATGTGCTTTTGAACTGTTTCTGGCACACCACCCTTTCCCCCCTCATCTCCTCAGTGTTTGGTTGGTCAAGAAATAAGAAAAAAAACACCCCATTTTTGTTCTGAGCTAGAATATATACAATGAGGTGCTGATGTAATGGGAAGAAATGATAGGCAAAGAGCACTCACGACACATCATGATTCTCTAGCTGTAAGAGGAACATCCTACAGGATGGATCTGCAGACGAGCACTTATACTGGAGCCAGTTTAAAACAGCTAATCTAGGTACTGCTACCACATCACAGGCTGTAAAATCTACCTCAGCTTCTGGCTAAGCATCAAAGCAACCTAGTAATGAAGTGCATTATCTTGTTGCTACACTAACACCAGAACCCAAGCTGCATCAGCTAAGTCACCCAGGTATGAGCACTGAGGTTGAATTTAAATGGCTACACTGAAAAAGAAACAGAACAGAGGGAGCTGCTGGCTCCAGGTGATTGGAGGTATGTCAGCTGGAACAGAAGCTAGGACCAAAGGCTCACTGTCTCTGTGGGCCTCTCACTTGACTGTAGCCTAAGAGAAGAAAGTGAAGATAAAGCCCACATCCCATTTAGAGACATCAAGATGAAGCAACATAGAAATGTGAAGACTTTGAGGCAAAAGCCCACATAGTTTAGAGCGGTGTTAGACATGCTGAGAAATCTCATTGTTGTAACTAAATCAAGTCACCAGGGTTGTGATTAACAGCAGTTAGAGGGCTCCTCCCTCTGTAAAGACACACCATAAAAAGGACCAAGGTTAGGGGGAAGCAAAAAGAAATCTTTTCTCCCTGCTAATGTGAGACAGGATCTTTGAAGGCAGGTACAAATGTTACTGGTTTTAGGATAGTTATTTGTTTAGAAGGCTCATCATTCAAATGGGGACTGGAGGAAAAGAAGGGATACTTCTTTCAGTCATGAGGCCATATTCAACTCCAAATCAGCCCACCTCACTGGCCATTTGCTGCCATTTGAATGAACAAAGTGCCTTTCCCCTGTTCTGGAAGTTAGGATGCCAATTAGCTTAACCAGTTAGAAATAAATACAATTATTTTTCAACTCAGTGCTCAAAGCCAGGAAATTATGTCTGGTTCTGAATTCAGTAGGATTTTCCACCTAGCACTGCTGAAGCTGCTAAGTCCTTGCATTTCTCCTGCACTATAAAGTACAAGCTGAGTACTTGCTTCTAATCTGGGCAGTTTCTTTTGTTAAATTCAAAAGAGCAGAGCAAGGGACTTGGCTGATGACTGCTCCCTGTTTTGATACAGCAGTTATTAAGGGGGTCTTCAGAAAGCAACAATTATTTTTACAAATGCAGTGGGATGATCGTATACAAAAACTGTCCAAGCAGTGTTATAGCTTGGTGGAGCTAATAAGGGCTGCAGACTAACCTAGTTTCCACAAAGTGAACATCTCCCTTGATTTCTAGCCATCCCCAGTGAACAGCCAGCACAGACTATGGCTGCTACTCTTCCCATCACTTTCCTTCATTTGCTTTAAAGACAGACAATCTTCTGCAGACAACACAAAGAAGTAGCTGGAAGAGAACCTCTGCAGAACTCCCTGTCCCCAGGTGCACACAGGGGAATGGAAGAGCTGTGAAGACACAGCAGTGCAGCCTTGGCTGTGGAGAAATTTCCATCTTGCTTGGACAGAGCTGGGCATCCAAGTTCCTTTTAAATTACTAGACTACCAGTACAATCAAGACAAATGTTTACCTATGAATTCTATTGCCTTTTGCTCACTGCACCTGTCTGCAAAAGTACTGTCATTTCTTCTTGAGGATTTTATTCTTAAAACATGGCAGGATGAGAAATATCTGAAGGACAATGGTTTATTTTCCTTTGACATCTCAGGACAAGTGTATCCAGCAAGAGAGATATTTTCTTCTGGGACACTTCCACATAAAATTAGACTGGAACAAAATGTGACTAAGTGTAATAAATGGCTCTATGTTTCTGTGCACACACTTTTTTTGTCACCAAGCATCCAATTGGAGAGACCAAGATTTAACTTTGCTCTTTCCCTCAGCTCACAGATGTTAAGATGTATTACATTCTCAACTCCAGCCTCCAAAAATATGAGAAGGATATGACAGAATTCATCTCAGATGCGTGCCTTCAAATAGAGAACTCAAATTAACGTACAGAAATGTAATAAATATGAAATTCTCCATTGCATCACCCTCAGAAAGCCACTCTAAGTGATCAGATTCCACTTGTGAATCAACAGAAGATTTGCAGATATTGATATTTGCCCTTACTTCCTGATCAACTCCAGCCACTTCAAGAGTCAGCTGTTGAAAGTCTGACACTGAGCTGGTCAGGAATCTACCAAATGCCGATTCGTGGGAATTAAAATGAAGAACACTCCCTGAAGCATAATCTATCTGTATCTCAGCAACATATATATGATCTTACTGATATGATGTTTACTGTAGTATACCACAAACACATCTTAGGAGCATCAGAGCAAACAATTTTGCTAAGCAGGTTTCATAAATTTCTAAGCCTATTACACATAAAGCTTCCCCAGTGAGCTTTTGATCATTTTTCACATTCCATATTGAGGGTAGAGTGCTAACATCACAGATCCAATGAAGCAGGTATTTCAGTTGAGTTGTGACTTTTTTTGTGTAAGTTCTTCTTTATAGCATACCTCTTTTCACAAAAAATAGCAGGAAGTCCAGAAAGTTTTCCTAATCATTGTGAACAGTTGAAAACATTGCTACATACGCTTCAAAAATCATGATTTTCTTTTCATCTGAGCAGAGTGTGAATAACTGTTATTAGTCAGATACTTCTCTGACTAGTGATCTGTTTAGAAAACCAATTTCTGCTTATTTTTTAAATCAGCTCCCCTTTTCTTTCATTTGCATTAGCAGTTGTATTTTTCAGAAATAATGCTTATCTGTTAACTTCAGAAGGCTCACTCCTGTTCTACAAAAAAGCATAAAGTAGTTTTTGCAGAGCTTTGAGCAGAGAACTGTGGTATTAAAACTGCTCATCTATGTTAATTAGATACATCTGCTTCAGAAAATAAGTCTGGGTCTATAAACCACTTCTGCCTGGCCATGTGTAAAAGAGCCTCGTGGCTCTTGAAATGGAATAAAAACGTGCTGTAAGCGTGCAGCTACAGCCAGAAACGGGGCATTCGAAGTGCCACCTGAATGTGAATGCTTCCTGGATGTTTTTGATGAGATAGCAAGATACCATGTTTACTAATATCTTGTTTGCACCTCAGGCCTTTAAATAGAGAAACAGCAACAAGATTGTCTTCTGTTTTGTACACAGTAATCCCACTGTATTCTAAAATCTGTATTAATGACAGATGGCAAGCAAGGCATATACTGCAACCTCAAAGCTTCATTTCTGCTATCTGAACTATGTGAAAAGCATGGGATTCTCTTCATTTCCCAAGAGGAATGCAGAATTCCCAGCTTATTTGCAGTGCTATTACCTGGAGAGGCTGCAGAAAGATCCTTCAACAGCAGGCATCGATTTTCATGAGGGGGTGAACAATGACTTTTGCCCTCCTGCCACAAACGGTCGTGCAATAAAACACGCTGAGATAACTATTCCTGCAAGATTTTGCATCTCAATTTGACAAACCACTCAAGAGGTATGACTACACTGCAAATAAAATGTAAACACACTTTTTAGCACATAGTCCACAGTGCTCATAACATCAACATTAGGGCCAGCCAGTCTTCTCATCATACATCTACCTCTGGTGCCATTTGTCCAGATATGTCCAATCACCTGAACTTTCAGTCACTGGAAGAATATTCAGTCTTCTTTTGAAGACAACTTTATAGATGCAGCATTGAGATACATCATAGGATTACCTGTTATTACCATTAGGGTTCTAAAGGTATGTTGCTGATCAACAATAAAGTGAAGAAGAAAACAGACATGATTTTGCAGAAGGCATTCTATCTCATCAGGGTCCTTGGAGCTTCACACTTAAACATGTTTACATATAATAGAAACTACATATAGTGTTTGTAGAACTTATATTTTATACATTACCTTTAAGACAAAGCAGTGATCTGTAGGTGCCTTATATTTCACTTTGTGTTGAGAACCATAATAAACGTTCATATTCTCAAACTGAATGAAGCACGCCAGATCCCGTGACGTCTACGGATGAAAACCAAGCGCACGATTGTTAGAACAAATTGAACTTTAATGTGAAACAAATTAATAGGACTATTTTTCAAGTGCATGAATCCAAATGTGTTTTATTTTTTTAACTGTCATGAAGTTGACTGAAGAAAGAAGAATTTTAAGTGTGTGCATTCTTAAACTAAAAATGGGAAGAGTGTCAGTACATATTAGGAATAATATATAACACAGTGCAACACTGAGCTGTTGTTCTGATCTTGCTGTGCTTTATTGCTTTGTGTGGAGATTGTGGTTTATGGCTAATAACACTAAATAGAAACCATAATAAGAAATAATTTCAATAAAATATATACAGACCGTGCAACTTCACCCTTACAATTCTGGGTGGAGAAAGAAGGCTTGGGTTTCTAAATTGCTTTGGGATCTTGTTTTTCTGTGATATGTGTAACAAACAAACTCTCCTTGGGAAATAAGCACATATTTCATAGGTTTGCTTTGAGTTTTCTCAGATTTCCCAGCATCATTCCCTTTCTGTTTATCATAATATTTGCTTGTTCCTAATGTTGCTAAAGTAACAAGGTTTCCATTGCAGAATTGTGCATACAAAGCATAACTTCTGCAATCCTTTGGGTGGAAATGCAAAAATGGCTGTGTCACATGGTCACCATTGACTAGACTGAAAAACTGGGAAATTGAAAAAAAAATATTAAATTACAAACCACAAACCCTCTCCACCCCTGAGAATGGGGTTATATTTCCACCTGTGACGGGTCTTCTGTGCTGTTCTTATTCTTACTGATACTTTCATTAAAATACCCCTGTGAGTTTGGTTTATTTAAGTAAGATTTGTGGGGAGAGGAACCACTCCATTCTACATGTAAGCAGTCTCTCTCCCCCCTGTCTCCTCTGAAGCTGATCAGAGATTTTGTCATTGACTGAAACAAATTTTAAAAGTGTATCTGCAATTCTGTTGGTTTGTGACCCTGTCCATTAACAGAATGTTTTTGAATGGGATTTAAGTAGAGTAATGCTGAAGAAAGAAATTAGGACAGCCGTGTTGACTGGTGATTGGTTTGTTAACAAAAAAAAACCAAACCAAAACCCCCAAAATTCCCAACCCAAACAAAAAAACCCACCAAAGGCACATGTGTAAAATTATCTGAATGTGTCTCTGTATTTTTACAGACAACATGAAATGCCAAAGGTATGCCAGACTTCTTGTTTTTTTATAACAAATGAAAACGTTATTACATGATGAATTTTGAAACAGCTGCAGCAGCTGAAGATACTATTGTCCACCAGCTGTTTGTTTCTGTACCTCAATGAAAGATAACTCTCCCCACAACTGAGTGACTGCAGCAAGGTGCATGTGCACTCCTTATACCAGCCAGACATGGAATAAATTCTCATCATTTAAGTGAGGAGCTCTACTGAATTCTGCTGCAGTGCTTTAAGATGTTTAGCACCCACACTGCACCCTGCTTGTCTACCAGAGATTACTGTCTCTGTAAAAGGCATGTGTACTGGAGCCTCAGATGTTCCATACAGACTCCAGTAAGTAACTTTAATCACCATTAAACACAGATGTGAGCTCAGATACTTGACTTTCTCTGGAATGGCTGAGACATGGACGTAAGAATCCTCTTGCTGAAGGCAGTTACAGAAGCAGGAGCAAACAGCTGATTGTGGCACCATTTTAAAGAGCTGTGACTATCTTCTAAAGAACTAGATTCAAGAACCTCAATCCCTGTGAGCAGCTGGGTTGGTAATATAGTGAGTCTGAAGCAGTCACACAGTCCCTTAAAATGGCTCAGTTCTATGCAGGGTGGTGCACAGGCTGTAACCACTTCACAGGCAATAAAGTGTGAAACTAAACCAGCTCTTACAAGGTGAACACATTGCTCCAACCTGAGCCTGTGTTTGCAGTCTATCACCTGAAAAGAGAAAGCACTTTCCTTGTTTGCACTATGATGGAAAATCACTGAAACAAGTATCATGGGAGGATGTAAAGAGGCTGGGTAACTATCAGTATACACTTGTCCTGCTATGGCACCGTGCTACTGGCCATCGTTGGAGGCAGGCTACAAGGAAATGTCCAAGATAGCCTTTTAATTTGACTATTCTTATACTCTTTACACCTTAAGTGCCTTCCAAATAGCATTGGACCATCTTTTGATGGTCTTTTTGATGGTCATAATGGATAGGATGTTCTGTGTGCACAGCATGATTTGAGGACTGAAAGCTGTTATCTCATGGTCAGGTAAAGTCAAAATAAATTGCTGTGAAAACAGCAAGGTAATCTGGGTCTGTGTTTCACTGAGATTTGATCATGAACTGGACTGGAGCAGCAGCATGGCAGTCCTTCACAAGCTATCAATTAGTATTTATCTTTTCCCTTTGTAATTTAGTCAAGGAATAACAACACAGTTAAGTTTCACAGCACAAATCTTAGCAGTAAAACTCCATCAGCATCACCAGAATTTTCAAATACAAAGCATTAGCAGAGCTGTAAGTGGTTTTTCAAATAGAAAATAGCAAAAAACCAAAACAAAACCAAAAAAACCCCAAAAAATAACAACAACAGCAACAACAAAAAAAACCCACACCAAAAAACCCAAACCACCAGTCCCAGAAACCACCATTCTACCTCATCACTGTGGAAATGAGAAGCCAGACAAACTTATGTACTACATGTCCAGGACCCTTTTACTGCTCCAGTGCTGGTAATTCAGACTCTTTAAATATTTTGTGATATTAAATGTCAATGCACTTGATTCAGTCAGGTGGATGCTTCTGTCTCACTTCTTTATCTATGTAAAGGGCAGTATTAAGAAGCCTAAAAAGGCACAATGAATTCTCTAGGTAGAGATCACTGTAGGAAAAAATGTATAGTGTTTCTGCACAATGGTCACTGGCACAGAAAGTCAGTATCAAACACAGTAAAATTCCATTTTTTTAATGATAGGAGATTAAGTTTACTTGAGAACTTTTAAAATATTCTTTCACAGTGAAGCATTTGGGCAGTATAACACCAGCTGAAGGGAGCTGTGCTGTTTTTCTTTCTCCTACTGACTTCCAGAGGAGTGCTATTTCATTAATGCTTTAATCTATCCATAGAAATCAAAAGGAGAGAAACGTGACAGGATTTAGTGACTACACTGGAATATTTGCACAAGTGGTCAAAGTCAAACCAAAAAAATACCCCAGCTCTCTCAGATGCACCAGACAGTGCTCTTAAAATGTCATCTTGGGAGTTCTTCACTTTCACCTACATGAATTGTTTTATTGCTAAAAGGATTATTTGACTTCCTGACCTTGGTTTTTCCTTTGGGTACGTAATAAATTCCAGAAGCTCGTAGAAGAAAATAACGCCTCTTCCAGGACTTTTTTCCATCTTCTTTCAAATAAAGGGCCCCTTCAAGCTCTGGCACAATGACAGATGGCCCACAGAAGCTTTCCTGTGCAACAAGAATAATAATACACAAAATAAATTGACTTAAGCACAAGCCTATTAATAAATAGCAGAAAAATGCTCCCCTGAAAAATAAAGATGTTTTCTGTGATGCTGAACATATGAACATGGGAAATGCAGTTACCAGGGAGATGAACACCTTAGGCAAAGGAAACTTTTCCAGCCTAGAGTGGTAACTCAGCTGTGTTAGTTGGGTGCTCACACTGGAAGGGAAGGCTCTCAAAACCTCCATTCTCCAAAGGGTCAAGCAGTAGGTTTTAACCTGCAGAAGGTTTTAACTAGACATAGATGTGCTCAGTGAAGGCAATAACAGAATATTTGGTACTGCTGCTTCTGCTGTGTCTATAGGTTTTGTAGAGAAATACTGCCATAGGGAGAGTCTTTAGAGACTGCTTAGAGCAATAAAAACAGTTAAAATCCCTCTCAATCTCTACTTTCCCTTTGAAATACACACTAGCATTTCTAACACTTTTTAAACACACTTCATTGCTTGCTTGAAGGACTGACTCTTAAGTAATTTTGAATGCCAACATACTTATTGCAATGTTTTCATTTAGCATTTACCAGGATGTCTGCTGGTTGATATCTGGTGCCTTCATGAGATGCACTAATTTTGAAATGGGAATCCTCAGTCACCTGAGAGCAGCATTTGTTTTGTGAACTTTTACCAAAGTCAGAATGCTTGCCAGGAGAACGGTGATAAACTTTTCTATTGTACAGCTCTGGGTTTTTCTCTCCCAAACATAAAACTGAAGTAAAACTTCATCAGGAAAGGCAAGAGGCTAAATAGACTTTCTTGAAAAGTGCAAAGGTTCTTTTTCTGTTGTTAGTAGAGCCAATAGTTTGAGCTAGTGAGAAGTAGACCTGCTTCTAATCCAAAAGATAACTGTTTGCCACTGATCAACCTTACTAACAACAAAAAGTCAAAAGGGACAGCCTAGGGGTGTGTCACAGCTATTTCTTTTATTCATAACTGTAGAACATTGCTTTTATTGTTATCATGGCATTACTCTTCATAGAAACACTAAGTAAAAAAGTTTCATGATGTTGGTATCTATAACAACAAAGTAATTCTCCATCATTTAATTTCCCTGATAGAGGATACAATCTGCATTTTTAACGGTAAGCAGCAGATGCAGAGGAAAATCCACATATTAAACCATAGACACAAAGACACCAACCACCACTGAACTTCCTCTTACACATTTGCCCACAAAGAGCTAAATGCTGTTGTTGAGGAGCAGATGCAGATGGTGGCAGAGTTTTGGTGACATTTGCATCATCTGCCTAGAAAGTTGGCTTACCTCCAGTAAAGCCTCTTTGTTTTTATCATTCATTTCTTTGCTTTCATTCTTCCCTTTGTTTGGCAGGTAGAAATTCTGATTAAGACACAAAAGAAATTGATGTTCATTATAAAGACAGCAATACAAGTAACTAGATCACTACAAACCCATTCAATCTTTCCATACTGAGTACTCAAGCCAGCAGATGCAGGAGGCAGATGCTTATGGATTCTTCTTATAGAAAACTTTAATCACAGCTGCCTGATAATGTTTTAATTTTTTATTTTGGAAATCATTCAAAAGTAATAGAAAATTACAAAATTGCCTATGCAGAGCCTCCCAAAATTTTAAAAACACTGGCTTATGTTTTTGGCTGTTTCTCTGGATCAGTGAGTTTGATTTTATCATTTCAATTTTCAATACTTCCTATATTATTACAGGAGGTAGAGAACAAAATGCTTTATTGCATGCAGATATATGATGAGTACAAAGCAGTATCAAAAGTCTAGAAAGCATTTTTCCTAACAATCCAATTTGGTAATTTGCACGTTTCATATCTGGCACTCCAGATATAACTCAGCTCTTAATTATTAATAAAAGCATTTATATGCCAAAGCCTTTATCCAAAGATACTACTTTTTACTTTTAACCCCCCACTCAAGTGCAGCAAAGTATTTTTATGCAGTGAAGAAGGTATTCAAAATTCTAGAAGAAATCAGAAGAAATTATCACCGTGATATCTTGGCATGTGCTCCAGCCTACTGAAACAAAAGTCTACACTTTGAAATGACCCTCAGTCTCTGACAGAGGGCTGCACAGCTTCAGCTGCCCTCAGAAGAAGACCCAGTGCCTGTCTGCTCCTGCAAACAGGGAAGTACAGTGTCTCATCCACGCAGTTACCAGTAAAAATAAATTCACCCACTGTTAAACAGCAAAACCAATTTTTCATCCATCTGCCTTGTACAGATGGACAGAGGGACAGTACTTAGACATATCTTCAAATTCAGGTAGCTGGGAAAGTAGCTCAGGAGAATGCTAGGACTTGTGTGCCAGAGCATGTGCAGTGGCTTTGCTCAACAGCAAACACAGCCAGATAGCAGAGCCCAACAGCCTGCAGACAGCAAGGCAGCTGGGCGTTAAGGAAGCAGGTAGATCAAGGAGCTATGTCATACATTACATAGCATCTGGATCAATGGGCTTGAAGCCTGAATGATAACACTCAAAGTTCTTGTGTTTTATCATTTTCTAAACAAAAGTACATGCATATGAGGAGCTTGGGTTGGGAAATACCTGATGCATGGGACAGTCTTACTGATTTCCCTGGAATTAGTCAAAAAGCAATGTTTGCAGAACAAAGGGCATACAATAAGCAAACACCATTGTCTGGGAAATAGACCAAATCATAAAAACCTGACAAATTTTGAAATCTATCTACTTAAAAATTACTCCTAATTCTGTAATTCTTCAGTAATTCTGTAAGAAGAAAACTAAGAGTTTATCTGACATCATCTCTCTCCATTTTTGCATATCTCAGGACTATAAGAATATGGCAACACATTTACACACCTAGAACTCCGCAACAACTAAACTGCAGCAGAAAAGCAAATATTACCAAAGGACAAATAAGAAGTGTGTAAATGAAGAAATATACTGTTGATACAGCATAAGAAAGAAACAACCAAGCAGCAAATCTGCCATGCCAGCATATCGTGTTTATCAGTTTTTATCTGAAGTGAAACCCTGCTCTTCTACACAACCACATCTTCTTTTTCATGCAGTGCACTGAACAGCTGTCTGCCAGAACACAAGCCTCACAACAGACAGTGTTGGGAGGGGCACCAGGAGAGGAAGGGGAAGAGGTGTGGATGATATCAAAACCAGTTCTTTAAAAACTGCTTTCTTGAAAGTTCACATTAAGCCAGACAGGACATATCAGAAACAGAGACACCTGCAATTTGGCTTATGCTGATGCCATGTCTGTGGTATGAACACAGAAAAAGAAACTTGGAACATTCACTACAATAGACAAATAATGCTAGGAAGTACAGCAGTGTTCTTCTCTAGGATGTGCAGCACCACATAGCTAGCTCCAGACTGACTGCATGGGCACATTTTCAGTCTATGGATGAAGTACCACAGTTTTGTGACTACATCTGAAGACAGAATTCCTAGTGGGAAAAAACCAAAGCATCTCAAATCAAAGCCCACTTGTGTGTTCTCAGTACAACTCATATGGCAATGCCTACCTATGCAATTCAAAACCATAGGTCTGACTGAGGGACAGTGCTCCACTCACCTCCCTCATCAAAGAGATACTGTTCTGAGCAGCTGCATCCAAGTCCTCTGTACACATGCAACACCTCTTCTTGACGGGGACCACTATCACAGCACTGCTGGCTTAATGTTGGCACATCCACATTTGCATTAATGAAGGTACGAGGAGAAACCTCAGGGGGGACTGTTAGGTTGGGCAGGGCCTCCAGACTTTGGGTTGGATTTGGGAAGGTGAGGGACATGCAAGCTGTAAGCCTTCTCCTTCTATAGATCATTATACACAGTACAACCCCTAAAATACACAGTGAAGATTTATCAAGGTAAGTACACCTTATCACTGTCTCAACAAGGCTTGGCTCATCAGCTTTACTACCAGTGGGGAGAGCATTCATCTGACTCAGACAGCCTTCAGCGCACTGAAAATAGGAAAACAAAGCTCCTCTGATTACAACTGAATCACATTCGGGCATCTGGCATTTATTTAGCAGGAACACAGACCACCCTGTACTGACATAATCAATGGCAAAGAAAGTTTGTAAAGCTATCCATGCTGGATCTCAACACAGCTTTTTCATTAGGGAAACAGGGCTCTGTCACCTAAACCAACGTTACACAGCTGTACACTGTCATCTTTCACCTGTCAACACACATTTCATTTATTACTGATTACCTCCTTTATGTCTCTGCCCTGAAATCTGGAAGTACATGGTACTTATTTGTCAGTGGCTAAAAACCTGAGGAGCAGACTGTACACTGTACTTGTTTTATCACTGTGTGGTCTGCTATTTTTGATCAGAAGTATTCATCCTACAGGAGGTAAACCACATGTGTCCACAAGAAGTCATTCCAAGTCCAGTAGTCAAAGGTCATGATAAAAGACAAGATTTTTCCCCATCTGAAGACACCACTAGGAAACTCATGTTTGGTTTGAGATGTCAGGTCATTAATGGGACAAGATGTGGCTACAGGGAAGCTCTCTGCATATGTCTACAGATCTGAGAAGTAACTATTTTTTATATTCAAAAGACAATGTCTTTCTCATGATAGAGAATGGAGCATACTTAACAGGATGGATTCATCCTCTTGGACTGCTAACATAAGCAAGCAAACACAGAGGGTTATTTTAAAAAACAAGCTGGCACACCTCGTCAATGGGTTTGCTTTCTTTGCACTCTTTGGGCCCTTTGCTGCAGACCCGAGCAGCTGAATGTTTTTGCTGAACTATTCCCTGTGCCTACGCACCCCAGTCCAGCTGAAGCTGATGCAAAGCCAGCTGCTCTCCCATGCCATTCTGACTCACACTAATGCAGAGCTACGGTGGCAGTTTTGACATGTACTGCTAGTCAGGCACGACATTAAGAGATGTTACACCAGCATATCCCCTTGTACTTATGCAGGACAGCAGCAAAAGTAGCTGATGACCTATCTATGGCTTTACATTAGCAGGTAATTCCATATGCACAAAAGAAAATCCTGTGAAGATTTAATAGCCAGCTAAGTTAATGTTGTGCTTTGTACTATAGAGTATCATTAGTCTGTGTCTACAACCTTTCTGCTTAAGGGACTGTGCTGTTTAAATTTCTCCTGCCTGCTTGTATCAGCAAAGATGAAACACAGGAAATCAAAATCCCTGTAAGGAAAAATAAAATACAGTGTTCTATGAGCATGACCAGCATTTAGTCAGGAGTTTAGATTCAGCTGTCCCTGACAAACAACACTGCTCAAATAAAGCAAAAGCATTTCCTACATTTTTCTTTTTTTAGACTCTCTTTTAGCTGAGAATTATTCTTTGAGCTTTTCAAAAAGAGGTGTTGAGACCTGACAACCTTTCAATTCAAGAGTCAAGCACAGCATCACTCAGTTGCATGACAAAGAATCACCTTTCCTATTTCTTTATTTGCACATGCACAAATACGTATTTTTCTTTTACTCTTTAGTCATAGACTTGTGATGCTCAGTCTCTGACGATGAATCACTGATGCCATTCATGGAATGGTGTTCTACTGTGAACTCCCTGCAGGGTAAATTATATCACAGTGAGGAAAGGGCAAAAGTGTGCCTGTCTTCATGAAGATCTGGAGGATTCTGCAGATGCTTTTTCTAAAATGTATTCCAAATATGTTAAAAAATTGGTTTTTAGAAACAAAGCTTCAGAAAAATATTACAGAGCACTGCATGACAAGAATGACAATCTTCAAAAAAGCCACTGGCATAAGCACAGACTTAGAGGATGTATCCTGCATTTCAAAACCCCAGTTGCTGCTTAAAAAAATCAAACACATATAATTAATTGTTGTTTCATATATACCAGCTATGTAACTAGTTCACAGAAAGAAACAATGAATATATATATAGGTCATACACCTTCTCCAGAGGTCCACTTCTTTTAGCAGTGCATCTGGACATCTGTATAATAAGAATTTTTAATCTCATCCAACCTCTGTAATGAAAATTTTGTATCACTAATTGGTCTAAAAATAAAATGTAGGCATCTGGCCACCTTTGGAATTTGCCTCTTTTCTTCCAGAAAAATATCTGCAAGTTACAAAACTGTGAGACCTCCACAGACAACCTCTGACAGAATGAGAACTAAATAAGACCAACAAGGAATCCAACTGCATTACCACCCCTGGCTCTGTCAAAAAAAGTTTTGCATTCTTCAATTTCTGTACTTATGAGTTTATGAGGCAACCTTGACTGAGCAAGGAGGAGGATCCTGAATATACTGAGAATACAGTAACAAAGCACTGGAGTTGAGTTTCCCATTGGTTACACCATAATTTGCCTAAGTAGCTAATTAGGTAACCATACACCCTGACCCGCACCAATTCAGCATTTCCACTTGGTTTATCTTTTCGTGACTCCCTCCAGAACATGCATTTTATCATGTTTCATTATGTACTTTGAGCTCTGTCTATACAACAGATTATTTTCTGCAAAAAGACAAACTACCAATATGACTGTACTATTCTGCCTGTCTCACAATGTTTGAATTTACTAAGCCTGACAGATGATTAGACTTTATTATTGGCAAAGTATTTCAATACTGTGATAGCCACAACTGATTCAGTTTCCTTAGGCAGTTCATTTTAGAGCTTATCAAGGAGGAGCTGAAGTTCAAGGACTGCAGACATGTCCAGATAAAGCTCAGTATGTCCTGAGATGGGAGAAGACAGCTACACTCTTACTCCGGTTTTGGTTTAGGTCACGTTTATTTCTAAAGATCATTGCAATCGAAATGCCCAGACTCGTTATCAAAGGTTTACATCCTGTGGGAGGATTGGTACTAGTGTACCAATCAAATGTACAATCAAAACTCTGTTCTTAGGTATGTTTATGTGCATTAGAAATTATGGCATCTTGAGCCATCGTGTATATTTTACTTCCAAATTTGGCTTTGCTGTTTCATATTAAAAATAAACACCAATCCATGTACACTGCAGGGTAAGTTTTCTTTCCCTAACTGTGGACACTTGTTAAGTCAATGAAGGAAACTTCCTCTCTGCAGGTTTTGTTTGAAACACTGGATTATTCTAAAAAAGACCCAATATCCTAATTGAGCAGCTTGGTGACATTTGCTGCCAATTTGTATATTTGACTCATTTTTTCAGCAGTGCTGAATTGCTCATTTTTCTCTTGCTTCCCTCGGGAACAAATCAGATGCTCAGTGAGCTAACCGAAAGCTGACAAGGGGAAAAGATCTAGTGCCCCAGAACCCAACAGCTGTATGTGTCAGGGTGTTTGTAAATGAAGTCTTGACCACACATCACAAGAAATAAATCATTTGTGTATACACATCTCAAACATTTTGATGCAATTCAGTCTGTAGACCCTCTTTTTACAAAGTTAGTGGGCACAAGTTACTCTTCATCCAAGTTTTCTCCCCAGTCTAAATTAAATCCAGATAAACTCTCTGCAGTACTCAGTATACTCTTTATGACATTTCATATACAATTGGAAAAAAATGGACCTTCAAGAAAATGTTGATTTTCATCAGTAGAAATAGTGGAGAAACTGTAGTAATGACAAAGGCCAGGTTTTTACAGCTGTGCCATTTCACCCCAGTTGTGAGAGATGTGCCTAAGCTGTAACAGTGGAAAACTACAGGCTTCATTTTTTACCACACCAGACAAGACATAAATAGTATCAGAAAAGAATAAAAAGCACTCATTTTCAAATCCTTGCATTCAACATTCTGGGTTGTGGGTTTTTTTTTGGTTGAAAGTACAAGCTTTGCTTTCTCTAATTTTGAACTGACAGCTGAAAGCAAATTAATAATGCAATAGGCAGCATACAGACTGAATGACAGAATTTTAGACTCATCTAAATACCACATTAGCTTACCTGGGGATTTTTAAATAAAGCATATTTTTCACTTTTTTCCAAAAATAGAATCTTATTCTCAGTGTCTCGAGTCCAGTCTGACAACACTTCAACAACATTTTCATGGTCTTCAAAAAACCTTTCTGAAGAGAAAGAAAAGATAACATAAGACACTCAAACTCTCTCTCCCCTCTCCTGAGGTTGCAGAAATTCCTGTGTAAGAACATCATCAGCATCTGATGTTCACTCAGAGCTGGACAGCCCAGCACTCTTTTCCACTGCACGGAAGGGAGCAAACCCACTTGAAAACAGTGTCATGTGGAAGGGAAAATCAGCTACAGAAGATGCCTTATGTAGCTGTGGCATGCTCCTGCATTCCTGGAAACAGTGACCGCTAGGAGCAGCTGGTTATACCCATGTCTCTCAACAGCTTTCTGTTTTCATTCGCTTTTTTTTCTTTTTTAAGGTTTGCAGTATGATTTGGAGGGGATGGGTATATATTCACTTTGGCTACAGAATTGAAGAAAAAATAAAGACAAGACTTTATTTCCTCGTCTTTTTACTTATTGGAATAAATGATAAATTGCTTTTTGTTAGCAGGAAGAATTCTATGTACTGAAAATAAAATGTCTTATTTCAAGCGACTGCATTTAAAAACAGAAAAAGCAAAACAGAGGAAATAGGAAGACAAGATGAGAACTGATGTGAAGATACACTGTCCCACCAAGCACTTCTGTAGTTAAAAACCTCCCCAGAGATGTGGGAGAGCTAGTGTCAGTTCTTTCTTTTCCTGAGCTGATCTGAACCCAGATCCTCCACCCAGGAAAGCCACGGGGTATGCTGAGGTTAGGTAACTGCTCTCTTCTTCCGTGGTTCACTTGTATAAAGTAGCTGAACAGTAACATCAGCTCCCTTTGGAAAGATAATTAATTGAGATAATTTTGGAAGAACCCAAACTACATTTTTCTACAAAACCAGTGCTGGAGCAGGGAATTCATTCAGCTCCACTTTTCAGTATGATTTGGGCAGTTACCTGGAAATAGGTGTACTCCTGTTTCATTGGTCTGTGGTGATCCCATCTTTCAATGGCCCAGATTGGCCTCGTATAAGAGGAGGTAGCAGAGCATACATTCTGTAGGCTTCTTTAACACTTGTTACTTTTGACAAAGGTTCAGCATGTCCCACCAAAACTAAATTTTGTGAATTAATTAAATTCACAAAATGAGATTAGCTTCAGGGCCAGTTCACATGTACACAGTAGCTTTTAATAATACAGGCAACATAACACTTTTCATTTAGCAACTGATATTTCTGCAATGCACTGGAAATACAAAGCAGTATATAAACCCCAAGTAACGGTTTGAAGGGTAAATAGTACTCTATAGTCCAGGATTGTAAAATAAACCTCAGGTCACAACACTTGTTATTTAACACTAATTTTTGCCATATATACTTTGTTTGTTCATTTCCAGTACCAGGCTTTTCTTGTATAAAAGACATGATCTTGTCATCCTCAGGAGGATTTTTTTAATAAATCCTTTTGTTCCTTTTCTTTACTGAAAGAGCAGCAAGGTGCTGCAACAGGCTGCCCGGGGAGGTGGTGGAGTCACCAGCCCTCGAGGTATTCAAAGAATGTGAGCACGAGGCACTTCAGGACATGGTCTAGTGGGAAGGTGAGGTGGGTTTTTTTGTGGAATTTTTTGTTCGTTTGGTTGGTTTGGTGGATTTTTTGTTTGTTTGTGGTTTTGGTTGGTTTCGGTTTGGTTTCTGTTGTTGTTTTTTGTTGATGATTGGATGCAGTGATCTTAGAGGTCTTTTCCAACCATGACAATTTTGTGATTCTATAAAAAACAGAAGTCATATCTGGATGTCTATAAGGCAATACTCTCTACTGCAAAATACATGCTCACTACTGACATTATTTGATGTATTTAACATGCAATTAATCTAAAACTGTAGTTTGTTTTATTTGCAATGGTTGTCTTTCAAAAAAACAGTATGGACCAGATACTCTGTGAAGGATCTTCTGATATAAAAGTAGCTTGGACTTTCAGTTCAACCTGAAATGTTTGCTACTCAGGTTTGCTTAAGGTAAACATAATTTTATTCTGTTGAATACTAACATGGAAACCAGGCAGGAAGGCAAAGTTCAAGAAAGCCTATCTTTTAAGCACACTGATAATAATAGAGCTATCCAGAACTGCCAAGAAGTATTCTGACAAGAATAAAGGACAGTTCATATTGGTTTGATTTTGAACAAAATTAACCACATGCTGCTGTGCACTGGAAGCAGAAGAAAGAATATGTACTATTCTACTCATATTGAAATTCCCTTCTGCAAACAAAAAAAGCTTCCTTCCCAGCTGATTCGGAACTGGTGATAGACCTTTGCATCAGGAATTCATGGACATTTCCTTTTTTCCTGAACCAACTACTGATTTATTTGCTTTCCTACTCTTCTTTTATCCTGGCTTTTAAAATAGTTTTTATTCATTATGAGAGTAATTCCTTAGTGTACCAATAGCCTAACCCAAAGCACCTTGCATTAGCTGAGACTAAAGTAACGCAAGTAATTTTTACTTACAAAACCAAAAAGTCTAACCAGTAACCCCAGTGTTTGTAGCATGTCATCTCCCTGATGCTTTCAGTTTTAAATGTGTGATGGGGAATTCAAAATGTCTATCCAGATTATGAAGAAATATAAGTACATTCTTTTTAATGATTATGGAGATTCAGAAAACCCTTTGTCATCCTAACACTCAGACATGTTTGTCCAAGTCACACTAGACCAGAGGGAACAGCTTTCCAAGATAAGAGAACACTCTAAAATTATTCAGAATGACATTGGTGACATTTCTAGGATCTCATGGCATCTCCAGTCTTTCTGTAGTTAAGATAAGCAGGTACAAAAGAATGCACCAATGTAGCTCCATGTACCATCTAAATGGAGTAGAAAGAACAGATTGGCAGTTAATGTCTCTGCCATTCTTAGAAGCAGATGAGTATCTCCTTGCTCATGAGCAGTCAGGCTTTTCAGCTATTTTGACATTTCTCTGTTTTAGTTTAGCAGAATGATTTTTCCCAGGGCTCTTTTAAAGTGCAATATTGATGTTTAACTTCATGTGTTTTTACATCTCTTCTAGGAGTGTGTAAACTGAGAATGCTAAAGGCTGTTTGACAGTTTCTCATTTCTCTAGGTCAAATGCAACCCTGGAAGAAAGTTGTGGCAATTTTCCTTTTCCTTTTGATGTGAATACCTTTGCAATCTGGCCAATAAAAAGGTTCTAAAATAACTCACAACTAGAGAATACTCCATTCTTAATCAGGCCTTGAAGCCTTTTTGAAATAAAACTCATCAAATGACATCAAACAAGTATGTAAGCTTTGTACAGCTGTTTCCTAGGGACCTGGAGGCCAGGTTAGTTACTTCCTAAATCATAAGGTACCACCAGCAGAGCTGTATCCCCTTCAGAGAACAATATCCTGGTCACAACTACACTTGAAAACAACTATCACAAGTGAAAAGCATTAGAAATGACTGAACTGCTTCTTTGACAGTCTTGTTTAATTACTACATTTGCTTGGCCAGTATTTAACAGCCTCCTGACAGCACTTCAGCACTGCATCTTCTCTCTGAAGAGTGGAGTTGAGTACTGGTGTGTTTGGGTCTGTCACTGCCTTGACAAACATAGAGAAATTCACACAGCCCCTTCACTTTGTGTAATACAGAAGTATGGAAATGGCAGTGGGCCACTTAAAGGAGTCTTCTGCAGCTCACAGAACAGATAAACAGAAGCCTGACTTCTACAGCAAGAACAGCCCAAGTACATTCCTACAGCATCCCTCAGCTTAGAGACCGTGATGTTCCAACACCAGTGGACACATGCACAGGAGAAACGTTATCTTTCCGAGATTATAGACAATGCTACAGGATGCACTATACCTATTTGCTATATGCTCTGTCACTATGCCACTTACCAATTTGCAGCTCTGGATACACTTCATACAGACACCAGTCAACATTGCAGTCACAATGGGTTTTCTCAAAGAGATTGTCCAAAACATCCCGTGTCACCTGCCGCTCATCCACCATTAGCGACTTTGTGCTGTTATCGTACATGTGCACCTTGACAACAAGCTGAGAACAGAGTCACAGAAGAGTCAGTTAATTTCAGAAGCAAGTAAAAGGCTAGTCTGAATCTGCTAACACAGATAAGAAAGATTAAGGCTGAAGGTTATTAATGATTCAAAGGCATCCCGTCCCACGGTGAGCTGAAGGAACAAAACAGTTTGCAAACTTTCACATTATATTGTTAGCAAAATAAAGACCTTTTCTCAACAAAAGGAAATTGAATCTTGTCCTCTGCATGGCTTCAGGAAAGGTGAAATTGTTATGGAGAAAAAGCATAAGTAATCTCTTCTTTAAATCTACTAGACGTGCAATTAAGGAAAATGCTTGAAAGAGAAACCAGGTACAAAAGGACAGAGCATCCACAATGCAAGCTAGAAATGAGGAAAGCTTAGTTTTAAATGAGAAAAAGAATGGAAGACTCGCCATGCCAACAGACAAGCCTGAAAACAGATCGTACTAAGATAGGCACTAGTCCAACACCCACCAATAAGCAGATTAATGACTTATATTGTGCAAATTAACCTAAGACACACATTATTTCTTCATATTGTGAAGTATTTGTTAAACAAGAAATGGTGTGTCCATTTTCTTTAGAGGGAACAATGTAAGAAAATGTACATAAAATGTGAAAAAGAATTGCAAATACATTATAAGGAAAGTACTTAAAATGCTCCAGTTAGTACTGAAAACAGAATAAAAATTGTCTACAGGATCTGTACATAGCAACTGGAAATAAACTGTGAGTTAGGAGGCCTTCTCCACATAGTCTTGTTCACATAGCTCCTTATTTTAAAATATGTGCATAAGAAGTTTTGGTACTATGGAGACAATCTGCTAGAAAGCTGGTAGAAACAGAGTGATGATCCCCGAGAGCAGGTCTACACTATCTCTGAAAAGTAAAAGCAAATGTAACAAAAAATGTGAATTCCCTTTGACTCCAACCCTTGTAAGTATCGTCCTCTCTAAAATACACAACTGAGCCATAGTGCAAATTACAGAGAAAAAGAAATCTTGTACATGCATCATCTACATGCCTGGGGAAAAAAAAAAGAGTATTTCTGTCTGGTTAGAGTTGACTGCCCAGAAATATGCATGCAGCTTCCATCTTCACAAAATGGCTGAGGTTGGAAGGGGGCTTTGGAGGTCATCTGCTCCAATCCTCTGCTCAAGCAGGGCCACCTAGAGCCCACTGTCCAGGACCCTGTCCAGATGGCTTTTGACTATCTTCAAGGAGGGAGATGCCACCACCTCCCTGGGCAACATGTGCCAGTACTCAGTACCCTCATAGTGAAGAAGTGTTTCCTGATGTTCAGATAGAATGTCTTGTATTTCAGTTTGTGCTCATTGCTTCTGGTCCTGTTACTGGGCACCACTGAAAAGAGCCTGGCTCTTTTCACCCCTCCCTCCAGGTATTTCTGTAGAATTACAAGATTCCCCTGGAGCCTCCTCTTCTCTAAGCTACACAGTCCCAGATGTTTCAAACTTTCCTCATAGAAGAGAAACTCCAGGCCCTTAATCATCTTCACGGCCCTTCATTCATCGGGATGGAACTCTCTTGAGCTTGGAGGAGGTGATCCTTGAATATTAAACAGCTTTCTAGGGCCCTTATTTCCTCCAGGACCTTATCCCATGGGACTCTTCTAAGCAGATCTTTGAAGAAGTTAAAGTCTGCTCTCCTGAAGTCCAGGACCATGAGTCCGCTTTTCACTGTCTTCCTTGGCTTCTGCTCCTGCTTTTGGTAAAAGAAAGACCAGTTTTCACAGGTATCACAGGGTGTCAGGGGTTGGAAGGGACCTTGGAGATCCAACCCCCCTGCCAGAGCAGGATCACACAATCCAGCACAGGTCACACAGGAGCAGCCAGGCGGGTGTTGAAAATC
>JANIJG010003469.1:81919-94213 GCA_024611175.1 Megaceryle torquata
CTTAGAAGTAAAGACTGAAGCAAAGAAGGTGTTCAGCAACTCTGCCTTCTCTGCATCTTCAGTTATCAGGGCTGCTGTTCAGCAGTGGCCCCACACTTACCCTATTCTTCCTCTTACCACTTAAGTATTTGAAGAAGCCCTTCTTATTCTCTTTTACTTTTACTTCATTTGCCAATTTAAGTTCTAAGAGGGCTCTGGCCTTCCTTGTTTCCTTCCTACATGCCCTGACTACCTCTCTATAATTGTCCCAACTGACAAGCCCTTTTTTCCATGAGCTGTATACTTCTCTCTTCCTTGAAATCTCCTTCAGAAGCTCCCTGTTCATCCATGCAGGTCTCCTAGCATGCCTTCCTGATTTTTTTTTCTCAATGGAATACATTTTCTTACAATTCGTTAGTCAATTTAGAATTCAAGAATGACACAGTAATTTCATTATAGTGACATAACTGCCAGAAGATTAAAGTTTACTACTATAGTTCCAAATATTCAGGGTAGAAATAATAAAAAAGTCTTCAAAAGAAATGTTTCCTCCCATAGGAGAAAACTGCTAACATTGCAAGGAAAAGAAAATGACCAATGAGCATGGTAAGTTTAATTACAGAGCTTCCCAAAGACAACACTGGTGAAATGTTCCCAACACATTCTACTAGAAGTAGCATTTCTACATGAATGTGAAGCATTCTTTGAACCATCTCAAGTCTGGACACTCCCAAATTTATTGAAGGCTTCAATTCTTCTTGGAAGCCCTGCAGGCTCTGGTGTCCAGCACCTCCCATCTCCTATTTGATCAAGTCTGAAAAGTCATGACTGTTTTTTCTTCACATCCATTTTTCAGAGTTACCGAACATCTGCAGCTTCTGTTGAGTTCAGCTGGAACGTTAGCTTAGGGGTATAATTACAGGATACACTGCAGCACTGTGCAGACACTGGCTGGAAGCTTTATAATTTGTTGGTCAAAATAGTTTCTGTTATCCTTGTACATTACTACACTGCTGTGAAAAGGTTAGCAAGAAGACCCTCATTAATTTATCTGGGATTAGCTAAATCCACATCCACTGTAGAAGAAAAGTTTAATACTTCTGGAATCAGGACTGCATAAGTAAGCAATGTTTTTATGTACGTTCCACTTTCTCTAAAGCACCTTATCAGAACAGTGGCTTTGCCCCAACATTGGGAAAAAAAATGCAGAGACTTTCAAGACTTCTTAAAAATAAGTCCCTCAGAAGAAGCATTCTCCCAGAGACTTCTCTTCAGGTGGACGACAAGACAGCTCCACAGAGCATCTTTAGATGTCTCAAGTTACAGACAAAATATGAAAAAGCCTAGTGATTTTATGAACTTTATCACTGAAAAGAATGCTAATAGATAGTCAGTTAGTGGCTCTTATGGCAGCATTTCAGTATTTTAAGGCTCACCTTTTTAACTTTGGCTTCCTTCAGTTTCTCCAATGCGAGCTTAATCTTGTCAGCTTTAGCCTGTGCCTCTTGTTCTTCCTGAAAAGATACAAGATGTTTGGGAAACTTCTTGTTAAGTAAGACCAGCAATTTATGTTTACTTGAAAAGAGTTGTTTCTTGTTATTTATATCCAGAACATAAAGCTCGTCATGGGAAGCCTCTCACACTATGGAACTTCCCTTAAAATTTCAAAAAACATCTCTCTGTAGGTAGTAGGAAAAATGTCTTAACCAAAGTGGTTGAGCATGTGATTTCAGCTTTCTGCTGAAAAATTTAGGGAAGAATAACTGATGTTTCACCTTCATGCAACCTGTGTTGAGCAGAGTTCACACATGGTACAAATCTGTGCAAGACAGCTCTCACCTGAGAGCCTTCATGTTTTTATAACCTTTAGCTGTCTTAAAGTAGAAAAAGGAAATAAGTAAAGTAAATAAACTATCAGATACAAAATTCTAGCACTGTTAAAGAAATGCTTTGACAGGCTAAAAGATTTGTTTTCCCAAACAAACAGGCTGAAAGATTTGGTTTTGTATCATCAACCGTGTGTTCTGGATCTTCAAACAGAAGCACATAAAAGTCATCCAGATAATGTCATGGAAAATGTAAAAGCCTTATTTAGCTTAAGGACAGTTTCAAAAAGAAAGATCAGAGTTGATGGGAACTTATGAGGCAGCTCTATGCTTCCCTGAAAGAAAGGCTGTACTTTGGACACACTTAAAGGTTAGAGAACAGAGTCTTAATATCACAGGTGCTTATTCTTTTTTGACTACGGACAACCAGAAGTGTTAAACAGAATGTCAGCCTTGATTGGCTCATGAATCACTTATCAAGAATCCTGGCTAACAGGAATGTGGTTTTTTATGAAACAAAATATATTACATTTGCAGCTGCATTTCATCCTGCTGAGCAGAAATGACACATCAAAGCAAATACTAACCAAGACAGTACACAGTAATTTGAAATCAGTTCTTTCCATATTAATTTTAAATGGTTATTATCACTGTCATTCACATTACAACTTGTGTAATAGCCCTGTAGGGAACTGTGTGGACAGCAAGCCACACAATGGGTATGCCATCAGTATTTGAATACAACCTGCATCAGAAAATGAGACAAGGGCTGTGGGAGAAAGCAGAACCAGTGTCTGAATGTAGAAAGCGGCTACTGCAGACAGATTCCTTAGAAATGCCTCTACCTCCTGTTCCCATCCTCCTCTACCCTCTCCCTTTATCCTGGAAAGAGACCAGAAAACAGTGCTAGGGATTTAACCCAGCACACAGTCTCAGAGGAACACTGTAACTGAGGGAGACAGATGTGACTTCCAGATATGTTTTAACATATAAAAATCCAGTTGTGTTTTGCAAGTATATCCCCTTTTCACTCTGAAATCTTGTTTGACCCTCAGGTAATGCAGGATGCCAGCTCATCGAGAATTAGCTCAGCACAAGAGTCAAGGGAAAGAACTGTGTGGCACTGTTGATGTCAGCAAGCTTTAGATCACGGCATCATAAAAGCACTGGTTGGAAGAGAGGTCTGGAGGTTTGTAGCCTGGCTCCCTGCCCAAAGCAGGACTGTCACCAACACTCAATCGGGTCAGCCATGATTTTGCCTGGTGAAGTTTGGAAAACCTCCAAAGAGTTTCGTTGATTTTTCTGGGTCACCTGTTCCAGTGCTACACCACTGCCTGAAATGGAAAAGGTTCTCCTGATGTCCTGTCCAAAACTACAAAGCTACAACATGTATCTGTTGCCTTTTGTTATATCACCTAACACTACCATAGAAGAATTTGGCTCCACTAGCTCTATACATGCCCTCCAGGCATTTTCAGGTTGTTATTAGATCCTTCCCAGCCTCCTCTGTCACAATAAAGCAGCCCAGCTTCCTCAGCCTGTCCTCACTGACCCTGATCACACCCCTGGCCGTCCCAGTAGCTCTCTGCTGAACACTCTCCAGTATCTCCACACCCAGAACATGTTATAGTATTCCAGGTGCAGCCTCACCAGCACCAAGAGAAAGGAATAAAGGCTCACTCGGTCTGCTGGCCATGCTCCTCCCAACACAGGCCAGTTTTGCATACTGAGATGACACTGCACTCATGGTTCTTATTCAGTGTGGCACCCATCAGGATGGCATCTCTTTTTCAGCACAGCTGCTACTCAGCCTGTTGCCTCCCAAACTGTACAAGAGCATGGGGTTATTCCACCCCATGTACAGGACCTTCTACCTGGTAGACTTCAGACTGGGTTTCTGAAGGTTTTGCTGACTCAGTCTTCACATTTCTGCAGGTACCCCTACACTGAAGTTCTGCCATTTGTCTTGTCCCTCGATTAAAAGCATCTTCAGCACAGCTGCAGATCATTTTTTGTGTCATCACTCTGGTCACAGATGAAAATGTTAAAGAATACAAGCTCCAGTGTTGATCCTACTCAGCCAGCAAATCACTGATTACTAGCCCTTGCGTCTGGCAGCTTGGCCAATCTCAGCCCATCTAACTAGCTACCCTTACTGACCACACTTCCTCAGCTTTCAAACCATACTAGAAACTTGGTACTTCCTCAAAGGTTGTAAGTCTAAATCAAGATGAGAACACTGTGGGACAATGTATAGAACTTACCTTGACAGCATCTCTGCTGTATCAATTAGAGCAGTTAAATAAAAAACTGAAGCTGTCTAGCTGCTGTTTTTGCAAATGCTGATACTCCTTTAAGATAGGAAGTTAACTATTATCTTTGAGATACAGAAAAACAGCAAAGTTCCTCCCACATGTTTACAAGCTTCACTCTTCAAACAGCACTGAAAGGTCCGATGCACTAATTGAAGCTTTATCCAATGAATCACTTTTTGTATAATCAGAAAGTCTTCTTCCTACCAAATTTTCTCTTTGTTTTGCTAAATATGTCTGCTGTATGATGCTAAACACAGGGGCAGCAGTGATGTTCAGGTGACATATTCAGTTTGTGTGGACTTTTAAACCACATTTAAGCAGAACTGACCAGTACAGTTCTACATGGGCTGACAGAGCACTTTTCATTGTCCTTAAAATATTTCTATCCCCCAAATGTAAGCATCCTCTTTTCATCAATTATCATGTATAAGAATACTGAAAGAGATACTTTTAGATCTTTCATGATTTCAGATCCATTCTTTTCAGGCTGCCTCACTCTTCTAATGCACATACTCTCCCATGAGCTGTGACAGGGCAAATTCTTACATCATCTGCCTCTCCACATCCTCATGTCAAAGAAATGAACTTCTAATGCTTGTACTAGAACTATCACATTTGATATTAGTAGATAAAACAGCTCTGCAAGAAACACAGTCATGGAGGAGGTTGTGGTAAGTCTGAGATTCCAGTGTACAGGTAAGCCAGGGGTTCATAAACAGTACCTACTGATAACTTCAGCACCTCCTAAGCAAAGAGCATTTGTCCCATATTGCAGATGGTCTTCATTATTTCCCTTCAAAGACAATAAAAGCAGAGTGTTTCTGTATTGGGATTGGGAGAGGTACCTCCTGTGCTCAACCAGGCACTCAGTATCCTGGCAAACACTGAGTTTTACTCAACAGTTTTTTCTTTCACTGAACCACTTTTCCTACTGCAAGAAATCAGTTAGGCCAGGAATGGATCTGGGAAACATCCAGAGAACTGTCTCATCAGCACCCCTAACACAGACTGCAATGAACAAACACACTGACATCTTCACAAAATGGTGGGACCCTTGGCCATGCTTTGCACTGATGCCACAGCAAGTTCTCTATCAGAAGGTATTAAGTGGTGTGCACTTATTGAAAAAAAATCAGTGACAAGGTTTCTGTTACAGTAAATCATTTGCAATGATTTATGCCTGTTTGGGGCTATCAAAACGATTAGAAAGGCAAAGGAATGGGCAATAGGTTAAGGAACTGGCAAAAATTGCTGAGCCTACAGTCAGAGAAAACTCTCATTCCACAGTTCATGCATGTTTTTTCATTGCAGAACCTTACCAGAATGTTTCTACCTGGGCTATCCACTTCTGTTCCAGTGCCAAATACCACTTGCAAAATTACAAGAACTATTAAACACTTAGAACAAAGTTCCATCCAGGCTTACCTGGGTGAGTGGCTCAGGAGGAGGTGGTGGTGGAGGAGGTGGAAGGTCTAAACCAGGGTCTGGAGGTGGAGGGGGCAAATCACCCCCAAACTGTCCAGTAACGGTAACATAGAAACTTGACTTAGAATAAATGTCACTATCCAAGCCTGTTGAAGGCTGAGTGACCATACTTTGCTGTTTGGCAGAAGAAGCTTTCTGAGCTTGTAAAGTTCTCTGTTCCACATCATTTATGTCTGCTACAAGATCTGCCATTAAAGCATCCAGGTCTTTGTCCTCTAGTGCACTCAGGGATTCTGTAAAGAAAACCACAAAATGTGCCAGAGTGAGTGCAATATAAAACACTATGTGTTTCCAGTTCAGTGGAATTAAATTGCAGAAGGCATGGTTACTGTAAAATATAAGGATTATGTGAAAGGAAAAAGAAAGGAACGTGTTTTAGAAATAGCCATTCATCTGGTCATACTGAAATTCAGAGTACAAGGAACTCTATAAATACAAATTAAACAGGACAGGAAGTTTCACTTTCAGTGATACAGTCTCAGGCCTTTAGGATGTTACAAAACCTGGCCCTGATCCAGCAAAGTTTCTGGGCAAGAAATTCCATTAGCTCCCAGTAGGCTACTTACTTAAGCACATACTTAAATGCTTAGCAAGTTTTAGTATAGAGAACAACAAAAGGTATAACTGAGGTCTAGATCAAGAATATCTTCATATATTGCTACTATTCTACAACTCTGAAGTTAACATGAAGCAGAATCAGAGTTCTAAGACATGGGAAATTGTATGGTATCATTTGTAGCACATCAGTAAGTGTATGATCAACATCTGTGACATACTTCAGGTAGCATTCAGGGTTTTGAGGATCCTTTAAGCAAAGAACAATCAAGACAGTCTCTTTTCAAGTGTCTTATCAGCCAGATAGAAATAATGTAACTTTTGCTTTTTTCTTCTCTGTCAGAGTGTAAGATAAAATCCTATACTGGGACTTCATACACAATTTCTTCTTTGTTCAAACTAGCCATGGTACAGAGGGCCTGTGGAATAATATCCTGTAGGATGATTTACCTTTCTAGAAGAGAAGGGTTCTTCAAGAACCAACAGATTGAGTGGTTTAAATCTCTTTCAAGAGTTTAGTTTAAAAAAAATAAACTTGGCCCTTTTGAAGTTTCCTAAATTGAGACACACCATTATAACTCCCCCTCCAACAAAATAGTTTGGGTTTTTTCGTTTGGGTTTTTTGTTGGTTGTTGGTTTTTTGATCAATTTTGGATTATTCTTCTTGTTTGTTACTGTGAGTTATTTTGAATAAGCATAAAAAGCATGAAAGAGTCCATACAGCTACTTACCGTTTAAATCTTTAAAACCAACTGTAAAGCTAAATTCATTGTTGGACACTTTGGGGGATGGAGGTTGTACAGTCTCCACTGCTAAACTCTGTTAAGGAAGAAGAAAAAAAATGAGGTACCTGATGACATCATTACTATTAAAGACATTAACTTCTGTAAATGAATTACCTGTGTTTGTCTGATGACATTGACTCTTTAAGGAACAGAATGACACATACTAGTTTCTGGGATTATGACTAGAATAGTAAACCAAATAAGGCCAGGACAGGGGTTCAAGCGCTGTCTCATAATCATGCCCAGTGTTTAATGGTTTGCCTGCTTTTCAATACGACATTGACCCACGCCAACCGCAACTCTTTTCAGGCAACACCCAGGCTTGGTGTGGGGAACAGCAGAGGCTAGGGCTGTTTCTAATAGCAGAGGGGATAAAGCCAGACTGATTTTAGGTTTTGGTGTGGTCTTTTTTAAGGGGGGCAGAGGAATGGCATTTAAAGAGTTTCACGGAATCATAGAATCATTAAGATTGGAAATGACCTACAAGATCATCAAGTCCAACCATCTACTAAACATTACCATGATCACTAAACCATGCCTTGAAGAAGTGCCACATCTAGATGTTTTTGGAACACCTCCAGGGATGATGATTCCAACCTCTCCCTGGGCAACCTGTTCCAAGGTCTCACCACTCTCTCAGGAAAGAATTTTTTCCTAATATCCAACCTAAACTTCCTCTGGTGCAACTTCCCTGGGGAGACTGCTTGAGAGCTTGGGAGCCCAGGTGGTGTTCTCTTCAATCCCTTCCATGGCAGGGATGAATAATGAATGAGGAAGGGAGACCCGCCTGACTAACATGAAGCTGAGAGGCTGGTGCCACCAACAGAATTTTGGGTTTTTGAACATGGGGAGCTTTACGCTGCACGGGATCTGCGGGCAACAGGTGGAGTTCATCTGTCTCAAAAGGGGAAAAGAATCCTCACATACGAGCTAGCTGGGCTCACTGAGAGGTCTTCAAACTAGGTCTGAAGAGGGAAGGAGATAAAACTGGGCCCACTAGAGTTGAGCCTAAGGGTGGCAGGCTGTTGTTGGGAATGAAGTCGTTAGCCCGGCTCAAGTGCCTTCACACTAATGCATGCAGCATGGGAAACAAGCAGAAGGAGCTGGAGGCCACTGTGCACCACAACTGCTATGACAGAGTCACCATGACAGAAACATGGTGGGACGACTCTCACGAGTGGAGTGCTGTGGTGGGTGGCTATAACTCTACAATTGAACAAGCAAGATAGAAAGGGCGGTGGGGTGGCTCCCTATATTAGGGAGTGTTTTGATTGCAGGGAAGTCAACAAGTGTGATGGACCGGTCGAATGTTTCTGGGTAAAGTTGAGGAAGGCCAACGAGGTGGAAATCCTGTTGGGAGTCTGTTATAGACCAACCAACCAGGATGAAGAGGCTGATGAACTCTTCTACAGACAACTGGTAGAAGCCATAAAATAGCAAGCCCTGGTTCTTGTGGGGAATCTCAACCTACCAGATATCTGCTGGAAATATAACACAGCAGAGAGGAAATAGTCTAGGAGATTCCTGGAGTGTGTGGAAGATAACTTCCTGACTCAACTGGTAAGTGAGCCCACCAGGGGAGGTGCCTTGCTGGCCTTGTTGTTTACAAACAGAGAAGGTCTGCTAGATGATGTGGTGGTCAGAGGCTGTCTTGGGCTTAGCGATCATGAAATGCTGAGTTCTCAATTCTTGGCCAAGTAAAGAAGGGTGGCAGCAAAACTATTACCATGGACTTCAGAAGGGCAGACTTCAACCTGTTTAGAACACTGGTTGAGAACATCCCTTGAGGTCCAGTCCTAGAGGGAAAAGGGTCCAAGAAGGCTGGACTTTTTTCAGGAAGTAATTCTTAAAGGCTCAGGAGCAGGCTGTCCCCATATGTCATAAGACAAACTGGCGGGGAAAACAACAGGCCTGGCTGAACAGGGAGCTTTTGCTGGTACTCGGGAGAAAGAGGAGAGTCTACCACCTTTGGAAGAAGGGGCAGGCTACTCAAGAAGAGAATAGGGATTTAGTTAAGTCATGTAGAAAGAACATTAGAGGGGCAAAAGCTCAGCTAGAGCTCAGCCTGGGCACTGCTGCAAGATATAATAAAAAGTGTTTTTACAAATATATAAACAACAAAAAAAGGACCAGGGAGAATCTCCACCCTTTACTGGATGCAAGGGGGAGCACTGTTACCAAGGATGAGGAAAAGGCAGAGGTACTTAATGCCTTCTTTGCCTCGGTCTTTAATAGTCAGACCAGTTATCCTCATGGTATTCAGTCCCCTGAGCTGGAAGATAGGGATAGAGAGCAGAATAATCCACTCACAATCCAGGAAATAGTAGTGAAAGACCTGCTAAACCAATTGGACACCCATAAGTCTATGAGGCCTGATGGGATCCACCCAAGAGTGCTGAGGGAGCTTGTGGAGGAATTTGCCAAGCCTCTCTCCATCATTTATCAGCAATCCTGGTCAGCTGAGGAGGTCCTGGATGACTGGAGACTTGCCAACATGACACTCAACTACAAGAAGGGCAGGAAGGAGGATCCGGGAAACTACAGGCCTGTCAGCCTGACCTCAGTTCCAGGGAAGATTCATCCTGGGGGTGATCACGCAGCAAGTGCAGGACAATAGGGGAATCAGACCCGGCCAACATGGGTTCATGAAGGGCAAGTCCTGTTTAACCAACCTGATCTCCTTCTAAGATCAGCTGACTCACCTAGGGGATGAGGGAAAAGCAGTGGAAGTTGTCTACCTGGACTTCAGTAAGGCATTTGGCACCATTTCCTACAGCATTCTGCTGGAGAAGCTGGTGGTTCATGGCTTGGACAGGTGGACTCTTCACTAGGTTAGAAACTTCCTGGATGGCCAGACCCAGAAAGTGGTGGTAAATGGAGTTAAATCCAGCTGGTGACCAGTCACAAGCAGTGTCCCTCAGGGCTCAGTTTTGGGACCCGTCTTGTTTAATATCTTTATTGATGACCTGGGTGAGGGGATCGAATGTGCCCTCAGTAAATTAAGAGATGGCACGAAATTAAGTGGGAGTGTCAATCTGCTTGAGGGTAAGAAGGCTCTGCAGAGGGATTTGGACAGGCTGGAGCGATGGGATGAGGTCAATGGGATGAGGTTTAACAAGACCAAGTGCCGGGTCCTGCACTTTGGTCACAACAACCCCAGGCAATGCTACAGGCTTGGGGAGGAGTGGCTGGAAAGCTGCCTGGCAGAAAGGGACCGGGGGGTGCTGGTGGACACCCAGCTGAACATGAGCCAGCAGTGTGCCCAGGTGGCCAAGAAGGCCAATGGTATCCTGGCCTGGATCAGGAATGGTGTGACCAGCAGGAGTAGGGAGGTGATCGTGCCCCTGTACTCGACACTCGTGAGACTGCACCTTGAGTACTGTGTCCAGTTCTGGGCACCACAACACAAGAAGGATATTGAGGTGCTGGAGCGGGTCCAGAGAAGGGCAATGAGGCTGGTGAGGGGTCTGGAAAGCATGCCTGATGAGGAGAGGCTGAGGGAACTGGGCTTGTTCAGTCTAGAGAAGAGACCTTCTTGCTCTCTACAGCTACCTAAAAGGAGGTTGTAGCAAGGAAATGGCCTCAAGTTGCATCAGGGGAGGTTTAGATTAGATACTAGGAAGAAATTCTTTACTGAGATAGTGGTGAGGCACGGGAACAGCCTTCCCAGGGAGGTGGTGGAGTCACCATGCCTGGAGGTGTTTAAAAAATGAGTGGACATAGCACTTGAGGCTATGGTCTAGTGGATAGAGAGATGTTAGGATGAAGGTTCGACTTGATGGTCCTAGGGGTCCTTTCCAACCCTAATGATTCTATGATTAGGCTGATTTCTTCTTGTCCTATCACTAGTTACCTGGGAGAAGAGACCAACTCCCACCTCACTACAACCTCCCTTCAGGTAGCTATAGAGAGCTGTTGTTTAGCCATGTACACATCTGAGCTAGGCAGTGCCATTTGCTCCAGAGTGCTTTATTGACTAATAGAAATGTAACCTAGCTGTTGTTTTCTCATGCCATTTTCACAAAAAACCCCAAACATAGCACACAACAGAACGTGCTGCTGCTTGCAGTGGAAACTGCAAATCTGTACTGTTACACACAGAATTCCTGGTTTGTGCCTTGTTGTTTAGGAAGCGGGCAGGGAACCAGTGCTTCACATCAGGAAAAGTGCATAGAGAAAGGAAAAGACGTTCTCCCTTTCACACTAAGGTGATAGATCTAATAAGCAAACATTGTAGACAAAGACTGGAAGGAATTTCAAGGTTTGTCTAGACCATACATCTGTCCTAAGACAGGTCAGTTATACCTGGGTCATACCTGAACAATGTATACCTAACCTGAATTAAAAAGGTTCCTGTTAGATCTATTCCATCATCACCTCTGGCAGTCTGTTCCACTGCTTCACTATCGAGATCATAATTCCTGTCATCAAACTTTTCTTTTGATGCTCATCCTAAACTTCCTTTGCTGCAGACCATTCCCTGTTGTCCTACTCTCTGTGGACATGAGGAACCAAGCACCTCTTTCTGCTCTGAAGCTGCCATTGATGTATTTTAAGACTGTTATTAATCTCCTCTTCTCTAGGCTAAACAGCCTCATGTGATTTTTTCTTATAGTCATGTTCCTTTTCCTTCTCATCATTCCCATTGCTTTCCTCTGGATTTTCTCCAGTAGACCTCGTTCTCCCCAAATTGCAGAGCTAACACTGGACATTTTCCCTGTTGAGGTCTTACCAGTGCTGTGAAGAATGGAAGGATTACTTTGTATATCCTACGAGCTATACTCTTGTTCCTACGTTCCCGTGAGATGTTTGTCTGCTGGTGCTCGTACTCAGTTTGTAACAGAGTCATTTACATTTCTTAGAGTTGCCTGAAACTGTCAGGCATTTTCCATGAAAATAAATGCAGATGTTTTTCTTGGTAGTTCTTTTCACCTGATTCCCACTCGGGACATGTTTGTTTATGCTGATGCTACACAGAGCAGCAAATCAAAGAAGTGATAATTTTAAACAGTGTTTCTTTGTTAATACACACTCTCATAAAAATAGATATGGTATCAAGAGAGGAAGAGGGAGAAATGAAGCACATGAGATAGTTTTACAGTGCCCGACAGAAAAGAAAAAAGAGAAAAAGGGAAGGCACAAAATGTACTGATGACTGTAAGACTGTAAGAGCACAGAATCAGAGTGGTAGTGGTTGGAAGGGATCTCTGGAGATCATTGAGTCCAACCCCCCTGCCAGCGCAGGAACACCCAGGGCAGGAACACATCCAGATGGGTCTTGAAAGTCTCCAGAGCAGGAGACTCCACAGCCTCTCTGGGCAGCCTGTTCCAGGCTCTGTCACTCTCACA
>JANIJG010003470.1:0-15569 GCA_024611175.1 Megaceryle torquata
AAAAAAAAAAAAAAAAAAAAAAAAAAAAAAAAAAAAAAAAAAAAAAAAAAAAAAAAAAAAAAAAAGAGAGAGAGAAAGAAAGACAGAAAAAAACCAAAACCCCTTTGCAGCTGTCACGGCCGCTCGCTGCCTCAGTGCCTCCGAACGCCACTTGGCTCCCGTGCGTTGATGCATTTACTGTACTGGTAATTAATGCCGTTAGCTTTGTAATTAAAAAAAACAACTTTTTGCCTTTATACTTGGGGTGATAACGCTGCAAGTAAAAATTAATTAAAACGAGATGAATTGCCTTCAGTTAAACGAAACGGAAAAAGAGGGAAAGGAGGGGGCATGGAGGGGAGGGGGTCGTGGCGGTAGCGAAGAGAGAAGGAGGCACGCAGGAGCCCTGCTAATGAAGCAAAATGATGCTGTCAACATTTTTAAAGATTCTCCCCTTGGCTATGGTACCTTCTGTTGGGATTCTGGGTTAATGGAGCCTAAAGCTATACGTCTGGCAGGGAAACTCTGTGAGTCACCATTGCCCCATCTCTTTCATGAGGTCTACAAACACACCCGCCCATGTTTGTCCAAGTCCCTCCTCCTCCTCACCTTCCTACCCCCACCTGGCTATGCTGGGTAATGGGCTGTGAAATTGGCTTTTCTATTATTATTAATTAGCTCTGATGTCAGGCTTTTTGTTTTGGTTTGCATCTGTTTGTTTTGGCTTTTTGGGGGGGGGGCTTGTTTTGGTTTTTGTTTTGATTTGGTTTGGTTTGGATTTTTTTTTAACTAGCTAAAGTAAGGAAAATACCAAGATCCCTAAAAGAGAGGGCAGACTACTTAAAAAGTTGCTGCTGGAAGCCAATCCCAGCAATTGCACAACACTTTGGGTAGAGGATCAGAGACCCTCTCCCTCCTTTTAGCCAGATGACTTCTCTGTTCAATGCTTAGCTCAAAAGAGTTCCATCTCTGCAGACATATTTGAGAGAGAGCTAACCATTAGCAGCAAAGATGAGAAGTAAGACTGTGTGAGAGATGGAGAAGGTCCCTGGCAGCAGAGGAAGCAACAGCCTTGCTGAATGGAAGAGAAACTGAAAGCCTAGCACGAGGCAGCAGAAACAAAAGCATTTCAGAAAGTCTTGGACAAGAGAGGAGCTTTGCTTTCTTTGGAGAGACCCAAATGGTTCATATCTAGCTCAAAATCTGCCCTTGGAAATTAGTTTGACTTTTAACCACTGTTATGCACATCTCATTCCCTTACTCCTATTATGTAGAAACGTAACACTTGAGGGAACAAGAGACGGCCGATCTGTCCAAAACCATGGGATTAAAAGCAACTACCTACCCACCCATGCATCCTGTAGCATTCATTACTTTTCCACCATTTCAGTTTGGGAACCTCAGAAGTTTCCCATGTGCAGACTGCCTCACCGCAGACAGCAACCTACTTTTCTGTCCATCACAGATCCCTAAGGGTAATACACAGATGCTCATGGGCACTGCTGAATCTAGACAGCAAACAGTAAGTCTTCTTCAGATGAGCTATCTATCTACAAATACTGTTGTAGTGTTGTAATAATATTGTATACTATCTACAAATACTATATCTATTTTAGAGTTAATATTACAGTATTTAAGTGCCCTGGGTCAGGAGGAAATGTTGTTGCTATTCTAGAAAGTTCTCATAAGACCTGGAACAACTAAGACCCTATAGCCTGAATTTAAAACTCCCTATCTGTAAAAAACTCTGCAGCTTTTGACACCAGCACTGCCTCTCCATTCTCCCATTTCCCCTCCAGAGCAGCTCTTCACTGTAATGGCCTGCTTCAGACTTCTGCAAACCTACTAAGAACCCAAGTCCTTAGGACCAGCCCTCCCACCCAGCCTCTGTAAGGTCAAAGCAAAGTGGTTTCATAGCAAAACAAAGTCAGACAGAGCCTGTGGTGAAACTCAAGAGTAAAATCCTGACCGTTTGCCCAGAAAAGCCTCTGCTGTCTACAGGTCAAAATTCAGACAGATCTCAAGCAGCAGGACCCACCTATTTCCTGTGGTGGGGGAAGGACTTTGTTTCCACACAGCCTTCACCACTTAACTCTGAGGTTGCATCAGCAAGACCCACCATGAAGATGCTACTGCTTCTGCCATGGCTGATGGGCACACAGCACTTTGCATGCCTGTTCATGATAGCAATGCACTCCCTTAAAAAACAGCAGCCGTACCTGGCCAGGTGTGAAGGCGAGATGGATGAGCACATGTCCATCATCCTCACTTTTGAAAGGGATACTAGAGCTGCCATTTGTGAAGAGCTGTTGAGACTTAGGAAGAGCGAGACCACCTCACCTTCATGAAAGCTTTCCCTCCCTTCTGTTGTTCAAGTGGGGTGTGGCCATTGCATATTCCAAAGTGATGGACAGCTGACCTGTCCTCCCTAAAAGATTTCAGAGATATAGAGTACTAAAGCCTTAGCAAACACCCGCTGGGTCTGGCTCTGGATGGCATCAGAGCAGCTCTGGACAACACACTGGTAACTTCTTCCCATGGCTCAATTTTTATAAGTGTAAAATGGGGGTAATGACTCTTAATGTTATTTTGTAGGACCCTGGGAGCTCTGCTGGTGAAAAGCAGCATACCAGAGCAAGTCACTGGCATTCTGGAGAGATCAATGCAAACTCTGCTCCCACTCTGGACTTCCTGCCTCAGTTTCTCTGCCTACGAAAGCAGCAGCCTACAAAAGCATGCACCCTCTTTACAAAGCTGAGGCTGGATTGTTGATTGAGAAATTGGAGCCACAACTTTAAGCTGAATTCATCCTGGTTTAACATTAATGAATTGAGTGAAACCACAAATAACTTTGGCTCTTCACCACAACCAAGACATTGCCTTGATCTTTGCAGGATATTCAGGCTGTTCTCTTTGGGTTGTTTCAAAACTTCAGGTGAGACCTTAGCTTGTCTGACAGCTTTGAAATGACAGTCAAGTAAGTAGAGGAGATCCATGGTGAGGTGGACGGTGAGAGCTGAGAACATTGTTCCTGACCTTTTAAATATGACTCTGCAGCCATGGTTTGGCTGACCATATACGTGAAGCCTGACTGCAGCAGTACCACAAACTTCTGCCAAGTTACTTCTGAGGTGCTGTAGTGCAAGAGCCAACACCACCATTCCCAGTATGTACAAACAAATCTACTGATGTTTCCAGCACAGCACACACAAGCTCAGAGGAGATGGACACATGCATCACAGCAGGAGATTTACAGGCACTGTGTGAGAGGGCAAGGAAGGAGGATGGTGGAACAAAGGGTGGGTTTTGGAGTATAAAGAATCCATGTGAAAGGGTAGCCCTTTTCACTGAGATAAGTCTCTCACATGACTGTTGCATTCTCCCCTTCAGTCCAGATGGGTTTCATTTTACAGCACCAAAGGAAATAAATAAACTAAAAGTGATGCTTTTCTGACTGTCATGGTAAATCAGGCATCACTTCATTACAATCAATGGACTTCCACCAGTGGAGACTTGATGCGAAAGAGGTGACCATTAGCCCCAGTGTATCTAACCTGCCAGCTATCTCAAATCCCTTCCGGATCTGAAAATCAGATGTTCTTTTCTGACTCTTAGAGGAACCCCAGGAAGAAAGAGCCTGCAGTCAGACTATAGCTGCTGAGGCATGACGCAAATTAGACGCCAATCTCACTTCTCTGTAGCTGTGTCAGCTCCTGCAGGGCTAAGCATAAGACACTGAAAAATCATGGGGAGCAGAGATATTGAGCCAAACCTGCTCCCAGCTCCAATCCTTACACTTTGCTTCAGGAGCAAAAAGGTGCTATAAAACCAAATGACCCAGATACCTGTAGAGTCCTCCAATGTGAAGTGGAATTAGTCCAACCTTTTTGCAGCCTTGGCATAGAGGGAATAAGATGGAAACAGGGACAAACAAAAGGTCCGATATCTAGCGTCCCCATGATGGGTTACAGGTCCCTTACAGCCAGCCCTGAGTTTGCTTAGGCAAAAACTCATGTCCAAGCTATCCGTGCAAGCAGAGCCTTTAACCCCTTTCTCATTAGTGGCACCAAGTGACTCATGCCTTGAGCCAAGGACAGATCTCCTTAAATGAAGAAACCACATTTTTTCAGACTGCAGTCATCTGCTGTATCTCACAGGTGAACCATAGAAATTTTCCTTAGGAAAGCAAACAGTTGTGGGAGTACTTGAAGGTCCACCATCATTTCACATCACATGAGGATATTAGCAGGGAATTGACTTCTAAACAATACTGTCAGGAGAAATATCCTTCTGCATGCAGTGGTGAGCTGGGGCCACACAGGCAAGCAAGTGCTCTTCCTGAGCACTTGCAGAGCACCAGTGAGCAACCCATCCACCCCATGGACATGAACTCCTACGTGGCAAGATGGCTACTGGGCAAGACTGATGTGGGACAGCTTAAATGCCATTCCTGTCTTGGGGTTTTAATTTGCAGTGCTGAGAAGATGTTGAGTATGATTTGCAGGCACTCTAGTTCTACTGCAAGTTTTCAGAGCCCTCTGGGCAAAAGTCCTCAGCGGGATCATAAACATACCACTTCAGGGCTAAATGCAGCAGCTGCTTAGAAACAGGCAGCACCAAGGGAAGGAATGAAGGAGGCTGCTTTATTTAATTAAGACCCTTGTGTGACACTAAGAGAGATAGAAAATGGTTCTTTGCGATGGCATTTCCCAAAATACCGGGGCTACGCACACTGAGAGCCATCATATCTCTGTGTGGTCAGGACCTCTGCATCTTGCCATAAAAGCTGCCCTCCCCACAACACAGCAGCAGCTGATCTCTTGCTGGGATATTGGCTTACTGCTGAATGAGAGGCAAAGCACCACCTGCATAGCCACCAGCACCCCTGGATTCATAATATAGATCTGCCATCCAAACATGCCACCGGCCTAATGCTGTTTAGACTGGAGGAGATGACTGCCCCAGGAGGTGCATCTCCTAGAAACCCAGGAGCTGACATGCTGGTGCTCAGCTCCAAAGCTAGCAGCAATAAACAGAAGATGATGCTTCAAGGAACAACAAATTCATCCTGGTTTTCATCTTGTACTAAACACCTAAGCCTCCACCTGCCTAAATCCTCTGCTACCCTTGCCAGGAAGCTGCTGGAGAGGAAACTAGAAAAAGGAAGATGAGGCAAAATAAAACAAACTGCCAGGGAAAAATGCCCAAAAAGCTAGCCCAGAGGACAGGGGAGAATCGAGGTCTCCACAGATGAGTGCTTTTAATTAGGAAGAGGGTTGAACGGCAAGGAGCTTATGCTAATGAGCAGTCTCTTTTAATCAGCTTATTTTTTTTAAAAAGCATTTTTTTAACAGTCAAAATAGTTCTGAAAAATGGTAATTATCAGAAACGCGTTAACATGGAGCGGGTGGGCCAGCAAGCCAGAATGATGGAGGCTCCTGTCTGGCAGAAGTGGACAGACAGCATTGTCAAGCAGGGTGCCGCAGGGATGGGGTATAAGGGTTCCCAGAGCTGTCACCCTGGAACAGCTCCTGCCTCCGACATCCCCAAGATGAGAATCTTCCCTTTCCTCCCTGGTCTAATTAATCCTTTCTCTCCCCAACATGGTTCATCAGTCTCCCCCTCTCCCCTCCCTTCGGTGAGTCCTCTCTGCACAGAAAGACATCCTTGCTCTTTGCTTGTCTCTTTACGTCTTCACCTTACCTCCTACCTGCTCCTCTGAGGACTACCCCGTAGGTAGGCGGTGTGGAGGCCTTCTGCTAGTGCTACAAACCCTGCCATGTTCTAGTCTCTGTTGAACATGCATGCTAATCACCCGGAGAGCCTATTTACAGTCTGCTTCCACCCTCCTGCATCCTCAAGAGAAACTGAGCCTCTGTGGTCCGTGTGTGAGATGTTGCAGCTGAGTCTGTGTGTAACTTCTCCCACACAGCAAATCCCTTTACTCTTGGCCACCCTGCCTGGAGATGGGCACGCATTTGCATGCAGTGGGGTGTAGAGAAATCCTCTTCTCCTTATGACTTCTTTCTTTTGTCCTCCCCTCTGAAAAATGACACTCCACCAGAAATGTGCAGGATTCCCATCACCTACATGACCTAACTACACCCTGCCCACATGAGCCTTTGTAACAGCCTGCTTGCTTTTCCAAATGGTACAGCACCCACCAATATTTCAAGTAGATGTTACCAAGTGAAGTGAACACCAGTTTGCAGTATTCTACTTTGTCTGAGAAAACAGAGCCAGGCATGTGATTCCATCTGCTCCTGTAGGGCTGCCATCCTCATATTTCTCTGCACCATGTGCTATGAAGAGTACTACCAGACATCTCTTTCAAGCTCACAGCATCCTTGGGGCAGAACACAGGAGGGGAAGGCAGCACATCCAATGTGCCACATACGGTGGGGTGAAAGGAGGGAGACAGAAAATACACAATAAAGAATAGATAGAGCATAGGCTGCCTGACTCTCTCACGTGAAGTGAAAGATGCTGTGATTCTCCTGTCTGAAGGCTGGTTTAATGCTAAATGGTTTTCCCGTATTTCTGCAGCAATTATTGCAGCCATGTCTTCTGCTCTCCAGTCTTAGCACCAGAATACAGACTGAAGCCTCTACAGTTGTCTGTGTCCTGTATGGGAAGGGCTTTGAGCTACCACTTAACAACCATTCAAGGCCTCTTTGTTGCCATCAGATTCAACTTATGCCCGAGGACCAGACACATACACTAAATGCCTTTTTGACTGAGAAAATGGTACTTGGTGGCAGGGCAGCTTCAGTGCCACTCAGCATAGCACTCAGCTCTGCCCACCCTCTCCAGTTTCTCAGATGCACGGTCCCAAGTGATAAGGCCTAAAGGTATCTAATCAAACAACATGGTTGCTTCAGGGAGCTCCCACCTCTCTTGGAAAGCAAGGTATAGACTACAGACCTCATGGCAGTTAAGTATCAGCCTGGGCTTATAACTCTACTTTTACAGGATAAGCCCTGTGAGAAAGCAATCAAATACATTTTTGACTCACTCCCAAAAGACACTGCTTTTCCAAACAAATACTGTACCAATGTGCATGGCGTTAGCATAATAATTTGGTGTCACTGCCTGAGACCCGTCCATGGATATTTGTGCATGGCATATCATCTTTCTGTGTAATCCCCTTGCTCTACTTTCTCACCCCTGTGTTGAGGCAGGCTTTTCTTTGGTGAAAGGAAGCATCTACATAAAGCTGATTATTTTAAAGCTGCATCTGTAAATTCTGGTGTCTAAGGCTAGCTAACAAAACCCAACACCTTGGGGCATGACCTGGTCTGGTCTCAAAGGCAAATTCATACAGACTTACAGGAACAACTTGAGTCAGCAGAGATGCAAAGAAAATGGCACTTTATACTATTGGACTACATTCCTCCACCAAGGCCACAACATTGCTGATCCCCCTTCTGATGTGAAGAGCGTGTGATTTAAGGACATGAGGAGATGGACAAGTGAGTAAGATAAACACGATGTAAAACCAATACTATGATCCCTGTGACCATTAAAGATCCCATATAGTGTTGCATTTTTATCCTTCACAATGCTTCTAAACTCTTATCAATTTACGTACTGTATTAGATCCATTAGTAGTAGTAGCTATTTATATAGCTGCAGGTTTGGATCAGGCTGCTGTACAAAAAGAAAAAGAAAACCTTGTACTGAAAGAGTACAATCTAAAGAGTGACTTAAATACCACAGCATGTAAGGTTAAGCAGTCTCAGTAGCTGCATCCCATTGACAGGTGATGAGATTGCTGTTAATCGGGTGTAGAGGTAGAAAGTGTTAAAATAATTGTTAAACTAAATTACATGCTAAAATAAATTACACCAACTAGGCATATTAATATGCACTAATGGAGACTGCTGCTAAAACAGGATTCTTTGTTCTGGAGCAAAATGCCTCAGTATTATAAGCAGGCCAAAAAAAAAGTCCCCACTGCTGTAGTGCGAGCTGGACTGGGATTATAAACAGGGATTTTTGAAGCAGAGGAAGTTGTGCCTTTCCAACAGAATTGTGCTGCTGAGACCAGTTGGACTGGCGTCCCACAGCCGAGCTGCTTTCCACTTTGAATGGATAGACAAAAGCATCATGTTGAGATACCTATATTATCTGATGGGTGAGCACGCGCCTGCTGCCTGCCTCTGGCAATGGTGCAGGCTGAGCGTAAAGCAGCACCATCTGGTTTGGGCTGCCAGCTTGTGCCCCAGCACTGGAACAGGGGGTGTGCATGTGCCAGGCAGGGAAAGGCAACCTCACTGCTTCCTACGGTATGGAGAATCAGCAGCTGTGCTCTAGGCCAGCAGCAAAGAAACACCCCCTGAAAGCAAATTAAGCCATGGTACTTCGTCAGCAATGGCAGGGCAACCCCTCTCCCTGCAACTGCCTCAGCTGTGCCTCAACTCCAGGCTGGACAGTCAGTATGCAGGGGTTGGGGAGCACCTGCAGGTCCACCTGGCCTTTGGCCTCTCTGCTGAGGCACCTCCAAGTGTCCCATCTGGGCTCCAGGAGGAGAGGTGGGCTGGGGGAGGACACAACTCCCACCAGGAGTTCAAACAAAAGCCAGCTATCAGGAATCAAGGAGAGAAACATCAGGAAGGCTAGAGGGTCCAAGAAGCTGCATTGATGCTGGTGCTTAATACCTATACCAAGAGAGTCAGGAGCAAATCCAGCCTCCTACAGATATCACAGCCTCCTACTACTCCAGTTACTGACCCCAGGTCCCCACTGTTCACAGAGAGAAAGAGCTGCAAAAGCTAAATTTGATGCTTCTTGTTGGCACCATAGAAACTGGTGGAGTGAATCAACATAACAGCGGCCCTGTAAAGTTTTATTTCTGAATATTTGAAGTGTGTAAACATGTCTATCTATCTTTTTTCCTTCTTTTTTAAAAAATATTTATTTATATTTTCCTTCTTTTACAGTGAAGGGAAGTGATTTTTCTTAATACAAACCAGAGATGACACCAGTGTGGGCAATGACACATTCCTGTAACCACAAGCAAAGGGTCTCACACTCTTTTCAGCAGCTTCTCCTTCCTTCAACTCCCAAATGACCAACCTTACAAGGTTTGCTCTGTTCCATAACCATTCCCTTCTCATTACTCCACCCCACATGCTTGTGTGAGATCTAAGCAGAGAATTAACAAGGTGCCTGCTGCAAAACAAGCAGGGATTCTGTCCTGGCTACTGTACCACTGAACAAATAGTTTCAGTGATGAATAAATAAAGCTATTCATGGAGGATCCTCACTTCAGTGTAGTTGGGCTTTCACCATGTCTACAAACCTGCCATTGTTCTGGGTACTTGGAAATACAGCTATTAGCACTCCCCTCTCTTTCTCCATTTTAAGATAAGTAGGAAACACCATCGATTTGTTAAAATTTTATAACTCAAAGCTCACGTCTCCTTACTCTGCCTTTAAAAGCACCCAGCTCTTGGTGAGAAATGACCAGCTGCAGGCAGCCCGAATGGGCCAATGTTCATTAAATGTCTTATTCAACCCCAAACCTCATGAATTGTTTAATGTACAACCGAGACAAAAGCCTTATTTCTTCACGTGTCAGCTCTTGTTAAGCGGCTCCCTGCCCATCTTGCTGCTGGCTATAAACAGGATTAACAATCCTTGTAGTCAGACACAGGGAACGCGTGTGCACACTTCACACGCTGGCAAACACGCACAGAGGACCAGGCAGCACACCCCCTGCACAGCCCCTGCGTGTGCCCAAGCGGGCGCATGCCCCCCGGCATGCCCCCCTGCATGCCAGCCCTGCCAGGCTGATTTACTCCTCAGGGAAGGCAGATGTGCAAATCTGGGCATGCCAGCATGGAGAGCTGAGGGTGTCTGCATGCTGCAGGTGACAAACACATCCATCCCAACCACTGCGTATCGTTCATCCACGTGGATCTGCTTCTCTCCAGACTGTTTATACAGGAAGAGGAAAGCACTGTCTCTCTTAGAGAGGAAGATGCATTCTCTAGTTGACTATTCCTAACTGCTTTCCCCAGCCCTCATGCCGGATGTGGAATGTCAGATGGCTTGAACCTGACTTCTGTAAGGAAGCCTACAAGGAGCTGGGCACCACATTGCAGACGGGAGCCCTCAAGAGGCAGCACATACCAAACGCTTCTGGAAATACAGCCAACACCTCGCTCTCCTCCTCTGCCCAAGCACACGTGCCAGCCCTGTGAGCTCACACACATGCATGCAGTGAGGTCAGTATGGCATCTGGCTTCCTCCAAGATCCCTTCAGGGCCCATATCCTCATCTGGGGGACATCAACCCCTGCTTCAGGGATGCTGTGGCCACCACGGCCAGCAGCCCAGGAGGCTGCCAACCACCCTAGGCAATAGGAGGATAGACGGAGGAAGGTTTGGCAGCTTGGGGCTGGCTGTACTAATGTCAAACTTTTGGTGGAGCTGTTGTGGTTTCCTCGCCACCCTCAGTGGCAGTGGGGCCTGGGAGCGCTTCCAACACAAATGATGCTGCAGGCTTCAAAATGCTGACCAGCTGGTGGGGTGACATCACGGTCGTGGCCCAGCAGAGAGACAGGTAGCACAGAGGGGAGGGGGAGCAGGGGGACAAGAGGACATCCTTGGCTGTGAGAAACTCACTGGGGACAGTGCAGGGGCAGCCCCTCAGGGTACAGTGCAGGAGGGGGGACATGCCTTTAACTCATCTTTCTGCCAGGGAAGGGGAAATGCCAAGTTGTCCTTCCTCCCTGCCTGTCCCCATAGAGGCAGAAATCACATCTATGGCAAGCTGATGCCATCCTCTGGAAAATGCCATCTGGAGAACATTACAGGGCTTCCTGGACAGACATCACAGGACTCCGCAAAACCTGGAGCTAAACAGCACTTGAAACTCATGTCAAATGGTTCCTTAAGAGGCAATAGCTTGCAGGGCAAGCCTTGATCCAGGGGTTTTTTTTCTCATTAAAATCAGGAGGAAGCTGTACTGCTGACCAAACCCACTTAGGAGTTACAAAGTGAATGAGAAAATAAAAGTGTCTGATGAGAGCTAGCATTTTTGTGATAGCAAAGGAAATATCCAACTCTCATGCTCATTTATTATTCGGGATTATTGATGTATTTTCTGGCAGCAAATAATCTTTTTCCTGACACGTTACACATATTGTGAATGTTACAGTCAGCTGTAAAATCCACCATTCCCTCCTACGTACCACCGGACTGTAACATCCGCACTGCTAACAAAATCAGCACAACACAAATTGGGTACATGATGGAAATGTTGGAAAATGTGCAAGTGTGTATATGGATTGAGGCTGAGTTTACATGAGGGGCTTCAGGAAGCAGACCAGCCCCACTTGTGCTTCCCAGCACTATTCATGGCCTGGGTGATGCACTGACTAGCTGGGGAAGAAACCAATCAGACTGGGATGGCACCTACTTGTGGGTGGGCCACTCAAGCATTCGGGTAGGTAAATCAGTGTGTGATTTACCCAACTTGACTCAGTTAATTATGGGCCAGGAAAACACAAAACGCGTATAGCATTTTCCTCTTTATGAGTATTTCTTCTACCTAAGCTCCTGTGCTTGCAGAGAGGGACAGCATAAGGGCTGCAAGCATCATCAAACCAAGATTCACTTTTGAATTGGTACAAAATACTTGCAAATCTCTCCCAACCTCACTTTGGTGGTGCCTCGGCCACTTCAGGTCTCACTGGTCTTCACTCTGCACTGCTTTCAGCTGTGACTCTCTGCCACCCTTCCCCGCATCCCCTTTTCAACCTCTCATGCATGTTTCCAGTACCATAGGTCTGCTTATTTTCCTGGCTTCCTCCCTGCCCAAACAGCCCCCATCTATGCCAGCCCCACTCCCATGTAATTTTTGGCTCCCTCAAGCCTTCAACATACTTCAGCGCAGTACAAATCAAACAGCTTTACACCCTACCAAGTGACAGGAACCATGTCTCTGTGAGCACAATACATACATTCCCAGGGCTGTTTGTATCTCCCTCGTGTTATACAGTGACGTTGCAGCTCCATACATTTCCACCGCCCCTTATGGCTGCTTCTCACAAAGCCTCGCTTGCGCAAGTAATCCCATTAAACTGAATGGGCTAGTTGCCTAAGCACAGATTTACAGGATCATGCTCTTAAAGGCTAAGCTCTTCAGTAAAGGGACCTGAAGAGTCCCTTGTAAATTGCCCTCAAAGCCCTACACTCACCACTGGCCTGCAGAAACCTGGTGTTATTTTCAGGAGCTCAAAGTCCTGTCAGGTCATGTTGACTTCTATTAATGGAAGCCGAGGTGCTTAGGCCTGTGAATAATAAATTCTTACTGATGTGCTTCACTTGGTGTTTTTTTCAGGGAGCTGTCAATTGGCATAGATCAGAATTCCAAATACAGTCTGATTTGCCCAGCACCCTGAGAACACCAAGTTTTCCTGTTTTGCCCAGCTATAACCACAGTGTCAGCACAGGCTGAGCTCTCAGTACAAAGGTCTTTTGGGTACACTGGGGCTAGGATACACATCTTGGAAGGTGCCTCCTTGGATAAGCTTCCTTCTTGTTTAAAAGGCTTTTGCACTGACATATGCCCTTGTAGATGACAGAAAGGCATGGGGAAATGGGAACAAAATGTGCACGATATTCATACTGAAGAAGGCCCAGTATAACAGTATAATTAATAAACCTTAGCAGACCTCTGTTAATAGCTCCTGGAACACGAGCAAGGAACACAGCGGTGGTTTTGCCAGGGTTCACTCTGCAAGGGTGAAGATTTTTTGCTTACTGTTTCCACTTTTGCCATCAGACACTGCCATGCTCCATCAAGCTTAGCACTGTACAGGCAGGAAACGAAAACAGGGGACCAGCGGAGAGAGGAGATGGGGAAATCCCGGCCTGTGGCTGAACGTCTTTTGATGGCTTTACAAGCACAAAGGCCAGAAGAAGTCATGTTTGTAAAATTATTTGCCCATTCATGCATAGGGGCCGAGAAGGAATCCTATACAACTAAATTAGATTTAAATTATCATATGCCAAACTTACATTAATATTCAGGGCAAAGGATAATTTTTTTTCAGGCAGTGCATTGATTTAGTTTTAAATACCAATAAATTCCTCCTGCCTCACTGGACACTGAAGGCATATTCCCCCTTAGCTCCTACATTGCATAATGCTAGCCTGGTGCCCCAAACATAGGGCTTGGCTTTGGAAGCCAAGAGTATGCATCCTAGGAAGGGCACATACATCCTCGAAAGCAGCACAGATCCTGCAGCCAAAAAGCTCATCGAGGCAGATGCATTTCTCTTCTCCCCACTTTTTCCAGGCATCTCTTCCCTAAACCACTCCTCCTCGCCAAGAGGGTCTCTGTGGCTGTTCAGAGACCCAGATCAGCAACACAGAGCTGTGCAGCCCCTGGGGAGGGTAAGCTGGGAGGCTGCCACCAAGCCCCTGGCCCTCTCAGCCCCCCGTCCCCTGTCCCCCCCCCCCCCCAGCGATCCCTACAGGTTTCACTGCTGAATGCCTCAGCCCCTGGAGTACCACAGTAATTTGGCACTGATGCCTCAGTCTCTTAATTATTCTTTTCAAAGGCGCCTTTGAATTTCTTTTTCCCCACCTTACCTTCTTTCCTCTCCCTCCCTTTTCCCTCTACACATTTTGACTCAATAGTTTTCCTTGAAATTGTCTAAACTTGCTGTTTATTTCTTGCCATCAAGCATGCTGTGATCTATCTTTTATTGTTAATATTTTTTTCTCTGCAGTGTCCCTGTTGCCTGTCTCTGAGTTCATTCTGTTCCCTCTTTCAGTAGCACTATATTTTTCCTCTCAGTATTTTTGCTTAGCTCTATTAACTTTTATTTATTTTTCTTTCACTCCTTCACCATGTTTCTTTTCTTAGTTGCTGTGCACCATCTGTATATCTGTTTTTGCCTCTCTCATGCTCCCACAACTAGATTACACTCTGACTGCTTTTCATCACCGCAGACTCTTGACTCCCCTCCCCACACCCTCCTCTCCCCAGTAAAAGCCATTTAGGACTGGATGTGCCCTCTCTTTGGTTCCCAGCTGTTGACTGTGAAAAATACCAGTGTAGGAGTTTTGACACCATGAGCTCTGGCAAACCAAAGTGGCTGAGAGTACCTGAGACAAGACAACTCAAGATGCAATAAGAGATGATTAATTCAACGTATTATTTGCCAAATCATGCACATTTTTAATTCTGTGCTTTCCAAGAGAAAGAAATACCCCCTCCCCTCTACATCTCTTACCTGGTTTTGAAAGTCTCTCTATGCAAACAAATTAGTTTTTCCTAATAAAGGTTAGAAAGCAAAAAATAATCCTGGAAATGGAAGTACAAACTTAGTCTTAACTCAAGAGTTAGAATCAATGCCTCAAAAGTAAAGGAAATTCACCATATAAAGAGAGATGTGCACCAAGGAGGCACAAACACAAACACCCTCTCCCTTTCTGTGTTCATTCGTTCTCCAGCACCTTGGCCAGCCTCCCCCCATCTCTGCTTCTTGCAGCAAGAGGAACAGCTCTAAGGCCCCAGCTGATGTTTTTGCAAAGCACTGTAAAAATAGATGCCACAAGAGCATCCTGTGACTGGTGCTCCAGTGCATTGGCCACCAGCTGCAGACTATGTATGCCAGTGTGTGAGGGATGGAGGGAGGCAGCAGCAGGGGAGGACAGAGATGATGTGACTTCAGAGTCCAGAGTGGCTGGAGCTCCTGGGGATTAAAAAGGCCAATATCTGGGTTGGAGCAGGTTGCCTTTTACAAGAAGCAGCTGCAGCAGTTTGGGCAGGTCACTCCCTGTCTTCTCATGGGAGCGGGTCTTTTCCTGGGCAGCCTGGCCACAGCCATCCCTGCTGCCTCCATCTCCTGAGGCCCACTAGGGAAATAAAGGGAAGTCTCAACCTGGCCTGAAGCCTCTATTTCTGGTGTGTTGGCTTCACTGCCTGTCCTGGGGTCCTCTCTTTGTGGATGGAGCCTGTGGGGAGGAAGCAGGAGCTGGCCTAGATCACAGAAGCAAGCTGGTCCATGCACATCCTGACCTGGAGAAAAGGCAACCCAGCTGACAGAGCTGGCTATAGGAACCAACATTTACACAGCCCACAAACAGAAAATGAGGCAGCAGCAAGAAATGAAGTTCATTTTCTTCTCTTTGCCTTTTCCAGATTCTGACTGAAACTCATCAGGGTCACAACTATATGGATTACAGCCAAGGAGAAAGGTTATTGATGTGCCTCTAAGAAATAAAAACAAAGTGGAGAAAAAAACAATCCAGTACACAGGTAGCAAGGCTGGAAGTCAGGAGAAATGCCATCCATGCATTCCAGCTTAACAGGAATGAACCCAAATATTCCTCCAAATGTCAGCAAGCTTCAGAACGGGACTCAGAATGAAAACTACATCACAAACCCAGATGCCCACTAACGTAATTCTGAATCATAATATCCTTACATTTTGCTGTGGACAAGCATGGTGCATTAGGATGGTGGATAAAAGTTAGAAACATAGAAATATCTGGGTTGGAAGGGACCTCCAGAGGTCATCCAGTCCAACCCCCCTGCTGAGAGCAGGGACAGCCTCAACTAGAGCA
>JANIJG010003470.1:15669-48813 GCA_024611175.1 Megaceryle torquata
GTTTGTTTGTTTTTGTTTTGTTTTGTTTTTTAATATATATTGTTTGTAGACGTAAGTGGGAGGTTTGAGAAGTACTTTACCTGCATTTGACTTTTTTTTGGTTTTTAGTACTATAAGCTTTTTAAGCATGGTCTATAACTTTGCTAGTTGAATTCTATCTTAATTTGTGTTTGTAAATGAAACACCTATAAAACACATTTACCTTATTTTTTCTGATTCGTTGTATAAAAAGTTATTTTCTTGAGGCAAGCATCTTGTATCAGAGTTCTTTCTCTGTGAGAAGACATTGTGGTTTGTGAGTTTACTCTTAACCAGATGGTGTCTAGCTGAGCTTTGTATTATCACACCAAAACTTCATAGCAAAATTTAACATACGAAGCAGAACAATCAATATTAAGAACACTTGTATAGCCTTTTCAAAATATGAACTATTATAGCAATATGAACTTTAAAACAAAAGTGTTATAAAATCTGTATCTGCATAAAGAAATTTGTCTGTTTGATTATTGAAGACTCAGTTTCCTTAGATAAAACTTCTTATGGTATAACAGACTATAAACTTCTAGGAATTTATTTAATTAGTCTGAGTACTTTGGTAAATTAAAATAAATATATTCCACTACAGTTTTAAATCACCTTGAATAAAAAAATAACCGTGGAACTCCATAAAGGTACTTATAATGATCTAATTTTATGATAATGCATTTGCACACTTTGATTAATTATTATTTAGGAAAAAAAATATTCCGAGGCCAAACCTCAACTTTCATCAAATGTGCATTCAGAGACATAGGTCTTTTTTGCATTGTATTGGCAAATTCTCAGAATATTTTGGCTGATTCAGTCTTTCAAGTTATCACTTGCAAGCTTGCCCATCCAGACTTTCCTTGTAAATGGCTGAGTGTCAGACTGTGAGGTTGTGAAAGATGTAGTTTAACATTGTATAATAGCTCCCAATCTGAAAGTGTCTGCTGCATCCTAACTCATTGCTTCTTTCAGTAAGATAAACCAAAAGATTTTTCTGTGTGAGAGCATACATAATGTGAGTGGGATCCTTAACTTTTCATTGTTGTTACTGTTCCTCTCCCCCTTTTTTTATAACCCGAAAGAATTTTATTACTGTGTTAAGTGGCCTTACTTTCATTTTCTGCAACTTTCATCTCTCTCGCTTGCAGACAGTTAACAATTCCCTGAGCATCCTTATCAGCTATGGACAGCAACTACTGCACTGTGCGGGGTTGCTTAGGAACAAAATTGATGCTCTTTGACACGGTGAATTACACCTGCAACATGCTGGTCCCCAAACTCTTCTGCTTCTCACAGAGGAATGAAAAGCAGAGAGCTTGAAGATACTTTCCAAATCTGACTGTGAAGAAGGTATATACTTTTTTGTTTTAGGATATCTGATCACTTAATTGTTGGTAAATAGCAGGTTAGGAATTGTGGCCTTTCTATTGAAAGCACAGCAGTACCAAAAAATCTTTACAAACAACTCTTTAACAGCAACTTTGTAATTTAAATGCCATGATATCTTGTATCAATTATGGAATTGAGAATTTTTAGCTATTCTAAGCTTCTTGATTAGCTTTGGTTATTGTTGCATTTGTTTACATCAGTTGAACAAATCCATGTTGGGACATGGATGTCAGTAAGTAGGGACAGGTAGAACAAGACCAACAGCATATATACACCAGTTCTCACACACCTAATGAGAGCTAGGTGATTTACAGGTGCAGATATTTCTTGTGTTTTCTTAATATCTGTTTACATAAAATTACACTTTGTAATGCAAATATTCAAATACAGACTCAGTCATTAAGAATTTACTTAGTATTTACCTTTTTGTCACCTAGATGAAAAACTTCAAAGAGTACAAACTGAAGCTTTCCTGCAGACAGATATTTAAAGTAAATCTATCCATTGACTGGCTTAATGATTTGACAAACTCAGTTATTTTCCAAGTGAAAGTGAAGCTCAAGTTTTATCTGATTTGCTTGTGAACACAGTAATCAACCTATAGGATGTTAATCTGTGTCAAAAGGTGTTAAGTTTTATAGGTAAATATTATAACGGAAGTTCCTTACCAAAAAACATGTAATATGTGATACATATGCTGTCCTTCTTGGGCCATATGCTATTTCTGGCACCTCTATCCCTTTACCTCATGTCAGTCAGATCATTGCAGAAATGGTAGCTGTTGAAAGACTGCAATCATTCTTGTCCATTTAACCGAGAATTTCTTTCCTTACAAAGCCCAAAGTTTTGAAATTTAATGCATTAAATCATTCATGGCATAAGCAATGTTGTTAGGCATGCTGGTAGTATTTCCTGTATGGTTCAGCCTCTTGCCGTACCAGCAGAGCTGTAACAGCTTCTCTCCTCCTCTGGGGACAGGCACAGATGCAGATCACAGATGAAGTTGACTAGTTGTGGCTGGCACATGCAACCAATGATTTAAAAATACACATACCTTTGTGCAGCAGTGCACACATGTAATATAAAAACCTAGTTGCGGGATGGGGAGATATGAACCAGTTTTGTTTCAGGTCTCTAGGATAAGACAGAAAAGAATGCCTGGAGTTAACTGCACAAATCCCTTTGGATGCAACTGTTTTCTGATCACTGTCTGTTCTGAGCCCTCTTTACACCATGAGTACAGCTCATGTCTGTTAGGCAGTGATCCATGGCATGGATTTACAGTGGGTTTGGCCATGCAGGAGGAAAGAAATGATGGGTTTTGCAACACTTTTCCAGAAGGTATGTGAGCTTTCTCTATTTCTCTATGTAGCCACCACCACTTTTTGTGTGCTCTGTATTCTATGTCTTTGTATAGTAAGAAATTAAATAAATACAGGAAAAAGTGCTAGATGATGTGGAATGCTGGACAGGACAATGCTTTGAACTATGGATTTGTATCCATGTAAGTGGATTTGAAAGCTACTCATAACCAAAATGCAGAAAACAGGTTGGTTCATCTCTTCAGTGTCAAAGATATTTCTTCTGTCTTAGTAAAATTTCTGAGACCTATTTTCCAGCTCACTTGGTATATTCAGAAGTGCCTTTGTTTTCAAAGCAAACAAATCCAAATACAGCAGAAAGGTTTAATTAAATAAGCCTTTCATATTGTCTGCATACAGTTCTTTTCCCAGTCCCTATGTTTGTGTGGAAGAATATAGCTATAAAATTTGCAAATTGTACCTTAGGTGTGGGGGATTTTAAAGGAGACAATCAGGATGTACAACTCTTTCAAAGGAGACAAGTAGGACATCCTGTTTTTTAAAGGAGACAATCAGGACATACTGTACAACAGAGTTATTATAGAAAGATCTGGAGGTGGAATACAAACTTATTTCTCTGCCAGTTGCTCACCATCTCTGGGAGGTATTTATAAGCTTTAACTTACTCCTCCAAAAGTTAAATCCTTCTGAACTAGTCATCCTTGTCTCACTTAGGAGGTAATGAAGAGGAGCAGGCATCTATGGGAGGTGCTCATTCCTCTGAATTGAGTCTAGATTAAATTTATTATGATTAGCAGAGACTTAAATATTTAAATACTGAGTGAAATGGCTGAGAAAATTCCCAGCCTCCATGCCTAGGTGGTTTGGTCTAGTCTCCTTGTTCCCAGTTATATAACATTGAAAGACCATAACATATTAGTTTCAAAGATCATATCAAAGCACATGTTTGGAATTTTATGACAAGTCCCATTTTATCAAAAAGGCAATTTAAACTCAACATATTGTTGTTGTATGTAACCCTCAAGGCCACTTCAGTGCTTTTGCCATTTTTTTTGTCTTTTTCAAACAACACAATCAAAAAAATTAAAATTTTGAAAAAAAATTAAGGAGTTTTAATGTCTGCTGATTTAGAAGAAGCCTCTAGAAAATGGAAAGAAACATTTAACTACCCACTGTGATTGTCTGCAGGAAAGAAGTAATTCTTCAAAAGGAATGCTTTTGAATTAAGATATGGAGAGTTTGAAAACCTTAACTTCAAAGGTTTGCAAACTATTCTGGTTCTCCTGAATGAGAAACCTAAAGACTGGTTCACATGTTGGTCTTGTCAACTGTTTCAGCACTGTCCATTTTTTAAGTGCCCCACTGGAGAGGTGTCAGGCATATTCCCCAGTGCCATCATTCTAGCCTCTTCCAGGAAGTGTCAGAGCTCTAGACTGCAGTTAGGTGTTGCCAGTGCATAGCCCTGAAGCAGACAAAAAATCTTAGAGACACACTAAAATAAATTTCAGTGGGGACACTCTTCTTATTGAAGTATTAATTTTAATATTTAATTAAATTAAAAACCTACCATTTTCTTTAAAGCTGCCTCCAGACTGGAGCACTGAGGAAGCTTGAGGACCATGAGAGAGGATTATGGTCTAAACTACTTCAGAGTTTATGACTTTCTCATTTAGCTTCTGAACTTTGTTCACTTCTCTACAAATCATACCAATCTCTTTGGTGAGGCAATTCTGTAATTTAGTATGAAATCCTGTTATCAACAATGATTTGGTTTAATTCATTTTAGTTCATCTTCATGTACTGCTTTTCCAGAGCAGCAAGTCTCAAATTTTCCAGCTAGTACAGCCCTATACTACTGTGAAATAGCCACATTTCCTTCAGTATGTTTCTCTTCTGTGTAAAATTTCATGTTATTATGTTTCTTTATGCATTAAATGGCAAATTAAACCCTTTAAAAAAATATATATGAATAATCTGCAACATAAATAATGTCCTCTTTTTTTCCCCTCAATTGGACATCTTCCAAACAAGTTCTAAAGCAAAAGTGCTATCCTGCACCACTGCACCACTATAGAAATTATATTATAATTTGAGGAAAATAATTTTGATTTAATCATATTTAAAAAATAGTCCTCTTCCCATCTGTTGTTCAGGTGTGTGCTTTTTACAAGCTTGAAGAAGGGTGATTTTGATGTGAGGGAATGTAGGCTTTTTCTTAAACTTCTTGCTTAACTCTAAGTTGTACTTGGAACAAGTCCTTGTATGAAAACAGGTTTATTTACATTCTTCTGAGACTTGAAGTGATATTTTTAATGTTCCAACCACTTGTACACTGTCTTAAGAAACAAACTGAGAACAGGGACCCATGCAACATGTCTGAAGAGAGAGAAATGTCTAGGTCCCTCTGGATGACATCCCATCCCTCTGGTGTATTGACAGCACCACTCAGCTTGGTGTCATCTGCAAACTTGCTGATGGTGCACTTGATCCCACTGTCTATGTCATTGATAAAAATGTTAAACAAGACAGGCCCCAGTATGGACCCCTGAGGGACACCACTTGTCACTGCTCTCCATCTGGACTTTGAGCCATTGACCACTACCCATTTTGTTTTCTTACCTCCTCTGTTATTTTTAGACTACCTTCAAAAAACCATGAACAGTTTCTTAATTTCACACCAGGAAGTTTGAGAACATATTTGTAGCTACACATATATATATGTGTGAGCATGTGTCTCTGCATGCTTATATACAAGTGCATCTACATCTATGCACATAAATATATAAATAAACCCAGAGGTTCTCTTGTCAGATGTACATACTACATACTGGACTTCCCCTTCTTCATCTGCCCATTTGTGCCCTACGACACTTCACCAGTTCTGCACCTCCCAGCACGTTCAGACATCCCATATTCTCATTATCCTCAGATTCACAGAGCCTGGCTATCCCCCCTGGAGGCTGTTCAGCACAGAAATTTGTGCTTAGCTAAATTTTCACCATAGCTTTGCAATTCACCTTTACAAAAATAAACTCTCCTACGTGGAACTTTTGCAATCAGCAAAGAGACCAGAACAAACAAACGGTAAAACAGTCCCGTCAGCGATTCTCTAGCCCTGTAAACTGCACGCTCAGAGACTGTAGAAAAAACGGCCACCATCCCAACCGTGGGCCCTATGCTGATGCTCCTCTCTTGCTCAGCCGGCGCTCCCCTGTTTATCCGATCTAATGCAATAAAATGCGTAATTAATTTCTAAACGCTTCCGTTGAACGGTGCAATTTGTCAAGTCGAGTTGTTAATAGAATTAAGCTTTTTATCAGCGATTAGCAAAAGAAGGTAAAAAAAAATTAATTACGGAATTGTATGCCTCCCTGCTTCAAAGCCAGGTTTGGGATTAAACGTTTGATAAAGGTTCCCTGGCACGTTATAAAACATTTAGCAAAAGCTGCTTTCCCCATGGTGTTTTCTGCAAAACATTCTCTGTGCAAAAGGGAGGGGGGCAGAGGGAGGAGGGTGGGTGCAGGCAGTATACTTGATCACATGGAGGGGGGGCTGGCTTTAAATCGTGCAGAACTTATTGTACGGGAACACACCCCCATATTGTATTCTATATTCTGCTGGTGTTATGTCTTGCCTGCCTCAACCTCTCAAGCATGTCTCTTTTGTATAGATAATCTATGGTGACAGGAATTATCAGAAATATTGGCTATTTGTGCCTGTGTGTCAAGAGGTGCCCCAAACCCTGACCTCAGTGGAAGGACTGTCCCACACCACACATCAAGGAAGCACATGCACCATGGGCTGCTTATGTGGAAGTCTCCTTACAGCCCTTCTGATGACAGTAAATCCATATCTTGTGGAGGGGTTGACTATGTAGGCCTACAGATTACACCAGGTGATCGAGCCAGCATTGTCCATGGCAACATAGGTGGTGCTGGACCACCACTCCAAGGGAGGGACCTGTCTGCATCTGCACACCTTGCACTGCAGCAAGGAGAGGAGAGACAGGCAGAGCAGAGCAGAGATGGGGCTGAAGAAGCACCACCTCCACAGCACAGAAAGGAGGACTTGGCATCACCCATTCCAACAAGTCTGCCTGCACAGAGAAGGGCTGGGGGAGGACTGCTAACCCAAGCCTACCGCAAGGAACACCACCTCCTCTAGGCCTTGTGCCACCTATTACTCATGACAGAAATACTGCAATCTCCCTTTCTTGCAAACAACACTTTAGCTGTTTACACCTGACTTCAACGGATGCTCATGAAATCTGCACCAGAGGACCTTGTTTTGGAACGCAGTCCAGCCCAGGCATTTCCCTGCCAAGTCCCAGATCTCTGGCACTCTTCCAAAGCATACAGATTCAGTTTCTCCATGGATCCATTTCAGGTCTACCAGCAGCAAGGCAAGGGACCCATCCAGGAGACAGCTTTGTCATCCTTGCAGGGACAGGCTAGGAAATGTCATTGTGGGACATCTGAAGACTCTGCTAAGCAAGAGGGGTGCAGAGCTCCCCAGATGATTTTCTAGGGGCTTTTCAGGGCCAAGCTCACATACACAGGAGGATGAGATGCAGCAGCAGTGGGGGGCAAGGGTGCAAGCAGAGCTGTCAAGGGAAGTGCTGGCCAGGAGAGCTGGGAGGGATGGAGGGCAGGAGGAGAGAGCTACACAGCTTTAAGGCACGGTAGAGAATTAAATACTGACAACAGTTATGTTTCCACACACACCAGCTTAATTAGTGGCACGAAGCTTTCTGACACCTCCATTTCACGCTGTCTTTCTAGTAAGTTTCCCAACACGCAGAATTTCTGGCAGCTCAGCACATTCACTGTACAATGGCCATGCAACTTGTAGAAGGAATGAGGAGGAGATGAAATCTTTAACCTGATTCCTGCTCCTACCAGCAAGACAAAGTTGCAAAGCTAACTGCACATTTAAGTAGTTCAGATCCCCACACTGAGACAGAAAAGGAACATGAGGTGCTCTTGAGCATCCTCCCCACCCCACATCATCAGCTCAGCCCCTCTTTTCAGCTCCTAATAGATCTGGCCTTGGTGAGGGTGGATGTGGAGTGCCCAGCATAGACTTCTCACGCCAACGCTTACATGTGTGTTAAGCAGCCTTAGCTGAGCAGAAGCAATTACTGCCAGACCTAGAAAGGACCATACTGCTGATGGACTACAGCCAAGACATAGGAGACTACTCAAGCACAGGGCTCAGTTCTTACCATACACATCTAATAGAAATTCAACTCACAGTTCTGCATCTATTATTTCCTCTAAGACACCCAATCAGCTCTCTGGATTTTTTTTGGTTGGGATATTTTCGTTTGTTTGTTTTCGACCTATATTATCATATGCTCAGTCAGTTACTGTTCACCCCTTGAACCAGACTTGTCAATTCCTCTCTTTTTCTCTCTCTTTCCTAGCTGTTTGCATCCTTCAAAAGCTGGGAGATTGTTATCATTCACATCCCGTCTTAAGTTGCCACTTAGCCAACCTAGACATATTTAGTTCCTTTAATCTTCTTCCCTAATAAGTCAATCCTTCAGCCCTTTAATCATCCTAGCTGCTGTTCTCCAGATTCTCTCTGATTTGTTTGCATCTTCCTGGTGTCGAGGTGCCTAGAAGGCAAAGCAGGATTGTGAGCTACAGTGAGCAAGCTACTTCCTATGGACATGAGGGCAAGAGGCCACAGCCCAAATTTCTTCCAAGATTGTTTCTTCTTCCCTGACTACTGGGTCCATTCCATTATCCCAAAGCTACTCATGGAAAGCTCACCTTGACACAGCTGCAGCAATTGCATGCTGGTTGATAAAGCCTAATTTTCATTTCACCAGTGGGCTGCAGCTGATTCACCCCATTTTCCACGAGAAAAAGAGCCAGCAAACCCTTTCTGGTCCTGCATCTTTCAGTTAGAAGAGCTCCATTGAGGGCTACAAAAGGGTTGCGTGAGAAAAAAGGCAGACCCATCAGTCTCCCCTCTAACTACTTGTGCTCTTCCCAGCTGGGCTTTTCTTTCCTATGGCATGAGTGTCACAATGAAATTTCACCACTTTGGGGTCTTGATATGGAAACACATGAATGTTGTGAAAAGGAGGAAACAGAAAAAGAATGGGGAGCCTCAAGCTGGACCACCAGCCTTTTGAGTCAGCTTGTGAAAATCCTTCCTTTCCTTTGCACTTCTGCTCCATGGACATGGAGTGGTACTTACTTCCTTTCCCATTCAAATACTTGAAGAAATCAAGTATTGAGAAATGTATTCAGCTTTTGCTTAATAGCTACACATACCAGAATAATTTGATTCACAGATTTCTGCCAAATGTAGCCAGCATTTTGATTCAAAGCTGCTAAGTGGTTTTATTTCATTTCTGCTTCCATCAAAAGAACCCCACAACCAAGTTCAAGTATCCTCAACAAACCTGAATTCCCTTGCTTAAACTGACATTGTTCTCAAGGAGATATCCTAGACAATACCTTATTTTGCTTTCCTTTAAACCTCTATCTAAATTCTTTCACAGCAGTAAACACATGTTGCAAGTGTCTCTACATGAAAGCTTATTATTCTCATTAGTAACAGGAAAAGTGCTTGCAGAGGCAATAGACAATTTGGGAAGCGAATGCAAAAGTGTGTCCCCCCAGGGAAGGTTCATTGTCAGGCCCCCAGAGCCCTGCCTGCCAAGCAGACGGATATGCCAGTCTGTATGTGTAACAAGGACAGAACTATATTTTGTTGTTGATTTATACTGGAAAACATACTAGTGTGTGTCACGTTGATTTAAACTACATTATCGAAAAGAGAATAAATAAATAAATACATGCTACTCTGACAGCTCTGCATGGGAGGTCTCTGCCCATCGTCATTTAAACTTGGTAGTATGCTCACATAGGTGCACAGCTTAGCAAAACGTGATTCACATATTCGCATAGGCTGGGCACTCTTCAGCCCAGAGCTCTATCTGTAGAGGGGAAAGGGCAGGACAGGATGGAGAAACCCATGTAGGGCTCAACTCCCTGTTCTGCTAATGAGCTCCTCTGGGGGATGGGACAACTCTCATTGTCCCACTACAGTATGCCTGAAAGCCCAGCAAAGAGACTCCCCAAGCAAGTCTCTCCATGGAAGGAATGAGCTGCTGCATCATGTACCATGGGAAGACACCAGCGCTGCCTTGTGAGTGTGGCACGGTGCTCAAGTTAGTGAGCACCATGCTTCAGCTCAGAAGTGTCCACGTGACAATGCTACAGTGCTTCTCAATGGGACGTGAGGGCAGCCAGGTTCCAGCTCACTGCGGTAACCAGCTGCCTTCTTCCCCAGGGATGCCAGGATGGCAGATACAACAAAAACCTGTGATTTGCTTAAATGTCAGTGCCAGTGTCCAGATGGGGGAAAAAAAAAAAAAAAAAAAAAAGGTCCTCTTTCTCGGCAGATAATCTTTTGGCATTTCTGTCATTTTATTTTGGGCAAACAATTTTGATGTCTTGGCTATTGAACACTCAATCATTTTGCAAGGCAGTTCTAGTAGCCAGTTTCAGCACCTCAGAAAAAGATGTGCGTGTTCAATTCATGTCGCTTCAAATATTTAGGACACCATTTCAACGTGAATCACGTAAGGTTTCCTCACACAAAAGCCCTTTCCCTAGCAGCTGGGGAGGGCCAAGGGTGGCTGAAAGAAGCTCTAATGAAATGTTTCAAGAGAAGCAGGCTGATGGGCACCATAGTACAATTTATAGCTGTCTGGATGCAGGTACTGTAGTTTTACAATCATGCCAGCTATCAATCAAGCTCCATTCTACTGGTCTTTTATGTCTTGTACTCTAAACTCCAAGCCTAGCTTCATCAATGGAAAAAGTTTTTTGGTAATTGCAGCTGATTCCCCCACTGGACATTTTCATATATCATAACACTTTCAGGAAGGAGTGGTATTCTTGGGGTAAAACAGATCCAGGACTGGGAGAGCAGGGCAGGAGTGAGGGTTACTGGCCTAGCTGGGATGCAGAGCTGAGAGAGCAGGAAGGGTTCAAAGTACTGGTCTTATCCTCAGAGTTGCCCAACAACAGGAAAATGAGCTGGTCTCAAGGCAAAGGGCTTCCCATTTTTCATTAGCAGACCATCACAACCATTTCACAGAATCATAGAATGGTAGGGGTTGGAGGGGACCTCTGGAGGTCATCTAGTCCAACACCCCTACTAAAGCAGGTTCACCTAGGGCAGGTTGCACAGCATCACATGCAGGTGGGTTCTGAAAGTCTCCAGAGAAGGGGACTCCACAACTTCTCTGGGCAGCCTGTTCCAGTGCTCCATCACTCTCACAATAAAGAAGCTTTTCCTTGGTTTTTTGGTAGAACTTCCTGTGTTCTTGTTTGTGCCTATTAACACAACCCTGTTGTTTCCCCCAATACCCTGAGCTCAAAGATGTGTAAAAGCTGTGCAACTCTTTATTCAACCCCCTTGCACACCTGTAGAGAGCTTCACAGATACTCAGTGTCCTCTGCCCTCTTGTACACAATGACCAAAAGCAAATGACAGAAGACCTCACACTTCAGTTTTGCAATCATCTATTGTTAAATGGCCTCCTAGAAAGCCCCTGTCTGTGGCATGGAGAACAGCCCAGTGAAGCAGCTGCTGGCCATTGCCATGGACAGACACCTTTTTCACATGGCAGCAAAGACACAGCTGTGAAAATGATGTCACTTACAACAAACATCCAACTCCTATTTTGAGCTGCCCTGGAGAAGACGTCCCCTTATGTGGTTAGGAACAGACTGGAGTCAAAATGAGAAGTTTAGCAATACTTGGTGATAGAGCACACACTGCTTTCTGCTGAAAGAAGGTTTCCTGGAAGGATAAAATGTACCTGTACCTCAGCACACCCTGAGCTTGACATGTTGAGGACATAAATCCCTCAGTCCAGATAAGGCAGGAGCACCTGACGTGCCAGGAAAAGGAAAGTCATGTGCTGGACCTCACTTCAGCAGATGAAAGACCAAGGGCATGGCTTGGGAGTGATTTCCTAATAGGCCTAGAAGAGATTTATGTTGCCTTGACGGTCTGAGGACGGCTGGATAATTTTCCTAAGGTTTTTCTGGAGCTTATTTCAAAAATGTATCACAATCTTTGCTTCTGTGTATCTTAAGAGAGGCTAAGCCCACTATATTTTAGGGTTCATTTTCATCTGAGCTTTCGATTGGGCAGTGGGGAGACGTTTAATGGCAACAATTCCGAACTGACTAAGGGATGGTATAGCTGCCAAATTCATTATGAAACTGTATTTTATTTCATATCCTAACAAAGTTGCATCTGCCTCTTCCATGATGCAGTAACTCTGAATCTACATGTGTGCCAGGATGTGCGGGGCTCGCAGAATTGCCATCTGTTTCCCTGTCATAAGCAGCCCAATGGCGTGCACGCTGCTGAAACAACAGGCCACTTTGGTAATAGGCTTTATTTTCTTTCTGCCACTGCTTTCTGTGGATCAGTTATACCTGTTCTGCTCTCCGAAAAGAGATTCCCTGCTGAGGAGGCCACACTTGCCCAGCTGCAGCTGGGCACAGGCCCTTGCTGTTCTTGATGGTAGGAAAGCTGTTTTTCTCTCCCACCCATGTCGCAGAGGCAAATACGACACAGACTTCATGGTGGAGGGCTTCCAGCTCTGGCCCTGCCCTGTGCTCTCCATGCCCTGCTCTGCCATGTCACCAGGAAGCATGGTTCTGATTATTCCACCTCTGCTCTGCATACAGCTCCCCAGCTGTGGAAAAGCCTGCAATCCTCCTGATCCCAATCTCCCTTCTTCAGCCTCCTTCCCTCTCCCTAACAGTCCCGTACATACAATCAGCTGTCAATCTAGGCAGGAGGCTAGCTGTTCTTCAGCCCACCAGGATCTGAAGATGCATATGTTCAGGTCCAGGGGAGAAGTTATTACCCACCAAGAGTTTTGGTGGGGGAAGGAGGGTAAGCCTGTGCTAGCAGGAGTGGGAGGGGAGACAAGAGAAAGCCCAATGGGGGGTTTCCACTGCTCTCCCCAGGAGAGCTCGCATTTTGCTTCTCCTTCTCCTTAGGGTCGCAATTACTCACAACGTTAAAACAACATCGACCCCCAGCCCCAACAGGCACCATTCCCCTCCCCTCCGCTCCACACAAGAGGAAAATTGTGGAGAAATGCTACTTAATTATCACACCACGTAACTAATTAAAAACTGAACGCTTGCGTGTGGTATGCTAATGGGGCATAAGAGAGCCAGCCTGCTTTGGTAAAGAGACGTGAGCCCCCTCTTTCCCCCTTCACCTTACTGCAGGAGCTTCAGGCTGACAGGCACCTGGGATGAGGTGGGAATTTATTATGCTGCCTTTGAGTTCACAACTTCACAGAGGGCACCAAGGTTGAGCAACTTGATCAGTACGAAGGGAGAGATCACCTTGGGCAGGTGCCAGAAGCAAGCTGTATAGTACGGGTGGCTTGCTATGGAAGTTACATACACAGTGGGGCTCCACATGCACCCTAATGCCTATTTTTTTTTCCTGTATGGGGTTCTTGGTAAGAAACAGGAGAGTCTCTAGAAGATGTGTATATTGAGTATTGCCTTTATAGACAAGAACTCCCCTTCTGCCACTATGTCAATACACCACCTGACACAAAATGCCAGCCCTCTCCCTTCAGTTGATACTGTGCTACAAGTCCATACTTGCTTGCCCACTCACAGCCTCGACCACTGAGTATGTTTGGTAAGGAGGGAGCTATCTGGATTTGCTGTCTTTTTTTAACCACCATGGTACTTGCACATCCACATGGACATTTGTCCTGACACCTGTGCACCCTGCAAAGAGCTTGTGTGATCTAGGGTGGCCCAGTAGCCATCCCACCATGGTCTGGGGACAAAAAGGGACCCTACAGCATGGTTACAGCCACACACTGTATCAGTTCACCTAATAGATTGTGGGGCACTTCATTCACTCTAAGAGCACAATGGGGCTGAGCCGAGATTTTTCCCCTGTGTGTCCCTTGTTATGGGTCTTGTGTGCTGAGCCTGCTGCAGGGTGTTTCCCTGATACCACCTGCCAGGCAGAGGTAGTCCCAGTCACCTCCCACCTCACTGACAGAGAGCACCTGTGAGAGAAGGCAAGTATCTTAGGAGTATGTAGTGGTTTCTATGGATTGTCCTCCCTTGAAAGCCAATGGGTAGGAACCAGGACAAAACTACAGCCCTAGAAGGAAAAGAAACTGTCACCAGCATCAGCAAGGAGAGGCATGAATTTATCTCCTCATTACCACTGCCTGCTAAAGTGCATGTGTGCCTTTTTTGACATGTCCCATGACCTACAGACCCCCTTCATGAGGGTCATGACTGCTCAAGACAACAGCCCAGCATGTGGCCAGCACTGCCACAGGATCCAAAGCCCAGCAGTCTGCACAGCCTCATCGTGGAGGAGCTTTTATCCCATCTGCCCCCCTTTCCAGAGGGGAGGAGGAGAGCAGGTGGGCCTGCCTGGCTGGAGGAAGCCAGCAACTGGCGATGCACTGCCTGTGAGCCTCAGAGCTGACACTGTCTCTGTTATCCTCCTGAAGGCTTCCTGTTGCCGACTCGTCCTTTGGGTTCCTGCGAGCTGTGTTTGCCAAATCCAGGGGTGCCCAGATGCTCCCCTTCGCAACTCTTGGCATTTGTGTGATGAACCAGCTTCCTCCACCAGACACATCCCAGTCCACTGTTGACCAGGATTTTTGGCAAATTACTTCTGTGGAGGCAGAACAAACCTCTTCTGAGTACCCACAAATCATGTCTTCTTGGTTATAAACAAACTCAAATCCTCATTCTCTCCCATCTCCATCTAGGATTCTAGAAGTTTCTTTCCAAACACCAGCCTAACACACTATTCCAGGTCCATGTGTCACTGTGTCAGGTGTATGCAGCCCCAGCATGGCAGAAGGGTGCTTTTGCCTTCTGTGTTTCCTCTGCTGCTGGTATATCAACACCAAAGACATGTGGAGATCCCATCCCAACAGACACAAGGACAGCCAGCGGTGATGAGGAAGGCAAGAGCTCAGCCACGGTGGTAAAAAGTGAAGCAGCTGAGGCAGAATACATCCCACCAAACTCAAGCCAGGGAATGACATGGATGAATGTCAGGCAGAGGCCAAGACCTCTGAAGGAGGATCTTGTTCTTCTCTGAGATACCTTTTCCTCTGCTCTGAGATTCAAGTAAAGTACTTCTTGATGCCCTGTGCTCTGAAGACAAGCACAGCACTCCTCATGGTTGGCCTGTCCTTGACCAGCAGGTGCTCCCCAGGAAAGGATCTTTGCCTCTCTGCTTCTATTTAGTCCAAGCAGCTCCTTTTGCCTAGATCACTCCAGCCACCTGCGCTCCCACTGTGAACAGCATGGAGTGATGTTCTCATTCCCTCACTGTTATTCTGCCATCTCTGCCATTTCAGAGTTGATTCGTGACCATTCAGGTTTGGCACAGCACGCTCACAGAGTGCCTCAGCTGATGCTTGACCCTCTCTTCTACACCACCCAATTTGGTCCCAAACCATCAGCCTTACTTTATGGATCACCTCAAAGCCCCAGACTGTCAGAACAACTTCAATTACAGCAGCGATGGGCCCCGTGCCACCAGCAGCATCCGCGGCCTTCCAGCGGCTGACAAGGACTAATTAGGAAATGAAACATTAGTTAAGTCGCTCTCAATTAGGGCCAGGATAACGTTTTCCTGGCAGCGCTGGGGCGCTTTAACTGCTGGTCCCATGATGACTGTGAGCACATCAGACTTGCTGAAGGAGCTTTAATGTTTAACATATGTTGGAGGATTACAGAAACCCTCTCAGCTGTGACATTTCTGTGTGCTCTCTGCTTTTTCTTTCCCCTGTAGCAAACAGTGAACAGTGAAAGCCAGTACAGGAAAGGAAGAAAGAGGCTCAGAGCAATTAGCAGCAAGACACGTATAAATGCACACACATACACATGTGTGCAAATTATATACATGCCTCTGAATATATACATTCTGCATTTTAATTAAATAATCACCACACTTCATTCTCATTCCTTCCCACCTCTAAAAACACCAGAGACAACAGACCATTGTCCCATGTCATGAGGCATCACAGAAGCCCAAGAGCTTCCTGGCTATGAAAAACACAAAACTAAACAAATACACACACACACACACAAAAAAAAAGCGAACCCAGTGAGGTCAGGAGGGAGGCAGGCTTGGACTTTCTTCAAATAAAAGCCAGATGCAGCTAAGTCTTGTATGGGAACCTCAGAGGGACAGAAAGCAATAAACAAAAGCGTAATCTACCAAACCAAAATGAAAACCTAAAATTAAAAAGGCTCATATGCCCTTGGAGGAAAGCATGGAAGGAGGAGGAGGGTGTGAGAGGGTATTAAAGTAAAGAAAATGTTATATTAGGGAAGTACACAGTATATCAGTATATTTTGGGCATAGTCATTTTATGTGGTACAGCAATGTTTGGGGACCAGCTGCAGCAGCACACAGCTTTGCTGGGATTAAGGAACAGGACCAGACTCTCAGGTGCTCTCTCCTGAGGGGGAGATGTAGGGCTGAGAGGCTGGGAAACCAACTGCAACTGTAGAGGACTGTGTGCTCCAGTCTTTGGATTCAAGAAAGAATGGATCTGCATCTGCTTGAAAAATGGCTTTTGAAACACTTTTTTAATGGAAATTTCAGTTTCTGAATAAATGAAGAATCTTTGGCTTTTGTTTTGGTCTGGGATTTTTTTTGTGGGGTTTTTGTGGGGTTTTGTTGTTGTTGTTTTTTCCAAAAGAAAAGGAAAAGACTTTTCACATGGAGAAGTATCTTCTGGCTAAAAAAATGGAGAACCCTTTGACTATTTGAAATTCGCTAATGGAAAACTTTTGCAAGATCACTGCTTTGCCATTTGGGGAAAAATATCACTTTTCCAGCTGGTTTGAATGTAGCCCTTTCTGTGAGCCCATCTCTTCAAAGAATCCACTGGGAAAACTTCCATCAAATTTGCTAGGTCAGAGTTTTGCCGCCCAGCAAAGATACAAAGTCCCGCCCAGAAAGAGAATATCAGAATATCTGAGAGCTCTGGTGGCCCATGTAGCTGGGACGCTTAAATGACTGCACCAAACCCCAACTATCAGTGAAGACTTCTGCATCACCTTTGATGAAATATACCCTTGGCAGGGCAGCTCTTTTTAATGCTCACCATATGCTCCTAGTGCATCACAATTTCAGCTTACACAGGCACATATAAGAAACCTGAGGAGAATTTAAATGGATTAAATCTATTATGGTTGCGCCAAAACATTAATCCTAAACCAGAATGAGGTATTACCAAGGTATCACAAGAAACTGCTCTCTGCCACTGCTGCAAAACCCATGCCTATGTTAGCATGTGTGGACCCTTCCAGTAGAAGACAAGAGGATGGCTGTGACACACCAGTGGTAAACTCAGAAGCTACAAGAACTATTTTCATGTCATCTTTATGCCGGTGATACTGAGACCGTAGCCTGTTTATTTGGCTTGAGCTTTCCACCAGCTTTTACCTCATGTTGTCATCTACAGTTTCACCGTACAAAAACTCCCAAAGAAGCGTAAGGGCAGGGTTTCTCTTACTGTGCCCACACACAAATGATGACACACATCACTAAGCCGTATCCAATCTCATTCAGCAGGCATGCTGTGGGAAGCCCTGGAAGAAGGCGAGGCGACTTACACCTTCTTAATCAAGCTACTGTGTTATTCTGCCTAACTTGGTTATAGCTACTTTCAATGCTGCTCAAACGAGGCCTGCTTAGAAGACTTAGCAGAATAAAAGGAAAGCACTGGAATGTTCTCTTATTTGATCCTATAAAATTAATATTGTGGTTTTACTGATTCTCCTTTTTTTTGAGGTGGTCACATCTGAACGTAAACACACTTCCCACTGTTCTGGCTGAAACCGATGACTCTAAGGGAAATGCCTTACAGGATAGTGTAAAGATGCATACACGCAACTTGCCAATCTATATTCACAGAGGCTTTGAAGGCCCATGGTCCATTATTTCATGCAACAATAGCTAAATGCTTCTGTTTTACGCACAGTCCCTTGACCATCATGTTAGCCAAAATGGTGGGTACCTCTAGGAACATCCTCTCATGCAAGCAGTACCATCCAATTAGAAATCCAAAGGAAAAGTGTTTCTTGCAACTTTTTAAGGATGTTAACAAGCATTAGGAAGCATTTCAGAGGAGGAGATATGAAGGGACTTACAGTAGGAATGAAGAAAGCAAAGGACACATCCAGTATGACAGTCTTCACTTTCACCAAGTATTCTTTGGTATCACGAGAAAGCCAAGTCTTTCCCATCAGTCAAGTTGGGGTTATCATTTCAATACAGTCATCTCTGGGAATTGTCAGCAACTGCTGTGAGACTACTCACAGCACAGAAAATTAAATAGGTGCTTAAGTGTTTGCAGGATTGAGGCTTGTGTGTCATTTGCTGCTTGGAACTTGCCTTCTGTACAATGACAACAATCTCAACTATTAGCCCACTTGAAAAATTATGGGAAAGCAATTCAGAAGTGTGACCCAAACTTTGCCCAGAGGCTGACATTGCCTCAGGCAAGCATCTATCTAGTCGCCTATCTATCTAAACTCATTTGTGTTGAGAAAGGAAAAAAAAGCCAGAGAGACATGAAAATGATGGTATTTGATACCCATATGCAGAAAGACTCAGCAGCTCTACTAGGCAGTTTTTCTTGGAAACAAATTTCAGACCCCTGAAACCTTGAGATAGTCTTTTCATGTGCAAATATTTAACTGAGTTTGTTCCATAATAAAATTTCTAGGGGACAACCTTGCCACCTGTGCCAGCCGAGGAATACATTACCTGGTGGGGTTAACAGGGTTTCCTGCTGCAGAAATAAATACATTAGGAGATGAGACACAAAAGGTTTCACAGCTCCTGATTTTCCTTTAATAATATTCCATTAAAAATGACTGAAAGGCAACTCTCCTCCTATAAATCAGGTACCTCACTGATGCCTTTTAGTCCTGAGATGGGCCTTCTTTGGTTTTAATAGCTTCCCTTCCTTCCTTCTCTGTCTGTCTGTCTCCAGATATGGCTGATTTACCTGGATTAGCAGAGACATTGGCTCCACATTCTTCAAAAAGTGCTGATCAGGCTGAGCTGGCAAAAGATTAAAACTCACACAAATTGCTTCTATCACTGAAAGAGTCTAATTGATTTTGGAAAAAAAAAATCTAAATCATAATTTGCTCTCTTCTGGTTGGACCCTATCTAGAGGAGGGGCACTGGTTTTAGATGGGCAGGAAGAGAAGTATATTCCTGGGCCCCAGCAGTCCCCTGCCACTGCAAGAGGAGAGGCATCTCTCTCCTTCCCTTCTCATACTTTGCTTTCTTTATGTCCTGCTTGGTGATTGAAGCTGTTACTTGCTAGGTGTAAGGCAGGTGGTCTTGCTGAACTGAGGACAAAACTGGGAATGAAAGCACCTCTAAGTCCCATCCTGATACAAAAGCTCCCTCTGTTTCTCTACGTGGAAAGTGGGACGTTTACTGCTTGTTCAGTTTGTGGTAGGTATTAAAAGGGCATCACAAACTAATAATGCATCAATCTGCCCTCCTTGGTCATGAAGTGGGGAAGACAGAAGAGCCTGAAAATGCCCTAGAAGGCAGGCTAGCAGAGCCAGCTCTGACAGTAAAGGCTATTGCTTCTGTGCTCAGAGAGTTGAGGATGTTCAACTCCTGGTGCAAACAGCCAAGCACAAGGTGTGCTGATACCTGAGGATTAATTGATATTTGTAAAGCACTTAGGAAATATAAAGTACCTACCACGTGCTAGCAAGGATTATTTCCTAGGAGATGACTAAACATTCCTTTATCACTTGGGGCAGATTTCAACCACAACCATTTATTCAAATACTTAAACTGTTTTTTAGGCCAAGCTTGACTGATGGGAATTGTAAATGAGTGTTTCGTAGCAGCCACAAACCCTGCCAGATGGGTCATTGGGGAATGAAGGGGACACGCCCTCATAGAAACATGTGTGTCATCATGTAGAGAAATCACAGCTGCAGTGAAAAACAAAGGGATGTATATATTTATGTCTCGTGACACAGCATATTGCACAACTGATGTCTAGGTGGGGTGGAATTACCTAGATTTTAGGCATGCAGTTGATCCTTTCCTCTCTTTAGTCTGCTAAAGGAGTGTATTTTGTGCAAGTTTCATATGAGGAAAAAAAAAAAAACAAAACAACAAACCAAACATATGTGTTTGCTTCTCCTAAAAAATAAGACAAATATTTCCTAGTCTATTCCCAAATCATGAATTACAAGACGGGAGCTGGATTTGACTCAGTACTTGACAGAAGACAGGAGAAGATAGTGTTCATCTTCCAACATGCATACCAAGGAAGTGCCCTGGAATTAAGACAGGAAAGGTGCTGCAGGTGCAGGATATGGTTTGAGCATGGTTGGTGCAAGTGGTTATCAACACTGACTTCGGGAAGGAAGGGTATTGGCACATGGGAAATGGGAAGGCATCACACTTCTATCAGAAATAGAGCAGGCAGGGGAAGACATCACATTCTTAATCTGTGCTTTTATAATGTTTTGCAAAGGGGATCCTGACCCATGAGCAGGGACTTGAGCACTACAAGTATGGCCATATGACCACAGGGTAGCATGGAAGAGGAATACCTGCCAGAGTGGAGACACAACTACTTCTGTCAAGAGCCAGTCCCATCTAAAATAGCACAAGAACATTGTGACACTGCAGCCTGTCATCCTGCCAGGGTTTTTAACTGAGCAGGTATCTATTGAAACCACACTTCATCTCTGCACATTCAAGTGATTCACAGGCAGGAATTGATTAAGCCTCAGAAATCTCCTAACCCACAAGGCTGTGTCAATGCATCTACACTATGTTCAGATGGGAAAACTTAAGCAGAGGAGAGGGTAAAACACCCAAAGATATGTTAAGTGGGAGAATCACAACTGGAAGCCAACTGCCTTATTGCCAAACTCTTCAAATACCATCATTCAAAAGACGGGTATTACAACACTAAAAACTCACTTCCACACCCCATCTCTGCAAAAGGCTTCTACTGGGAAAAGCCACTGAAATACCCCATACAGGACACAGATGGAACAACGTGTTGCAAAGGAAGATTGCCACCTCCTCTCAAGCCACTTAGGGATTTTTTTTGTTACCCTGGAATGGGAAGATTCAAGACCCCTTGCACCCTCACATAATACTTCCTCCACTATTTCATATCTTCATAGCTGACTCATTTTATCTGTGAATCTTGCCAGTATCCAAATAGGAGTCTGTTTTGAATCTTATTGAGCTTTACTAAGTTTATTATTTCGGAGGTAGCTGGTGGCAGCAAGTTCTGTATGTTAATTAGGCATTTTGTAAAAGAGTATTTTCTCTTCACAGGTTTAAAGTGGTTTGTTTATTTTTTTCATGTAATTGCTTCCTCTATTGTTCTTCTAATAAAATGAAAAGTAAACAGGAACAGTTGAGTGAACTTTTTTTCTGGTGACTGTTTCTATACCTTTGCCACAATGCTGCTTATTTGTCTTTTCTCAAGAAAACAGTGTCGCTCTTTTTAATCATTCTTTATGAAGAAACTATTAAAAGGCTCCAGTCATTTTTGTTCCCTTTCTCTGGTCATTCTTCTATTTCTGTTATTCGCTTTTGTGAGATAGGGTGAGCAAACTGAATAGAGTGTACAAGGAGAGCACGTACCATCAATTTATATAATGGTACTGTATTATTTTATCTATTATTCTCTACCCCTTTCTTAATGCACTCTCTCATCTTGCATGCTTTTATTTCACCATCACTACAGACTGAACAAATGTTTTCACCGAGTTTCTCACAGCCATGCCTTTTTTTTTCCTTCTCATTCTTTTCTTTTGAGTGGTTACAATTATTTTAGAACCCAGAAATGAGCATGACTAATTCTAATGTGTTGTTTCCTGAGTGCATCACCTTCGGTTGCCATACTGCATTTCATTTACTCTTACAAAGCTTGTAAACTGCCTCACTGCCAAACCCCCTCAGAGTCTTCTAGGCTTGGGTAACCTAAACATTGCTGTATTATCTACACATTTTTCCTTCTAAGTATTATTCCCTTTTTTAGGTTATTAATCCATATTAAACACTAGACATAATACTGCTCAGTGACACATCCACTGAGCTGAGGCGTCTTTTCAAGCTGAGAATCAGCTATATATTCCCTCTCTGTTTATTCAGTAAATTTTGTTTTTCTTATTACTTTATTTATGATACAGCTTTATCTCATACCCAATGACAAGTTTGTTCCTTAATAATCTCCTAAAAGAGGCTGAGTAAAGAAACAAACCCAAGGATTTGGAGAAGCTTGCTTACATGAAATTCACTCCTTTCCTGTTATCTCATCTGTTTCAGGCTTGAGTAATTTTAACAGGGTGAAAAAAAAGACATCCAGTTTATATGGAAGTCTGATTGGTTTGACCGTGTCAAATCGCAGAAATCGCAGAAAGGTGGCACCAGAAGGGACCTCAAGAACATCATTTGGTCTAGCCCACTACACCGACACAGGATCAAATATACCTTCAACACTGTTCCTGGAGAGTATCTGCCTACATGGCTTCAAGAAGTTCTGATGAAAGAAACTCCACATCCTCCCACCTTAGCTAATCCCTTCCGTTACTTTGCTAGTCACAGAGTCAGAATGTCTTCTTAGTATTTAACCTATTACTTCTAGTCTCGGGGATGTGCAGCACACCAGAGCAATACCACCTTTAGAAGAACAATTTATAGAAACAAAGACTCTTACGTTTCTTTGTCTTCCCCATTTAGAGTAAGGAAATTTTATGACTCTAGTTCTTTTAACTTTCCTGGGCAGGTCCTGGTGGTTCAGCCACTTGGAAAGCCTGTGGCTCCCCTCTGAGCTCTCTTTTGCTCGTTTTTATCTTTATTAAAGTGTGTTGCCCCACACTGTAGGCTTCATGTCAGCAGAGCCTGCACTGTGCCTTGCTACGGCTCAGCAATGACCGCCAGCACCTAGCACAGAACATGCCTGGCCACGTGGCTCAGAATGACACAGAAGGGCTTTTTTGTTAATCTTCAGTTTGACACTTTGAGAACTACTGGTGGTTTTTTTACTACTTCTAGTTCATATTTCATCCAGCTTGCCCAATGCAAAAAAAGAGAAAAGTTCTTTAATTCCCAGAATATGACCTTGCTTCTTTAAATTTTTTTCAAAACCTTCACCTTGATCTGAATGATTGTCTACAAATATTTACCAGCAACTGGTCAGCCACTTCAAAAACCCTTGGTTATCCTGGTGATACACAGTAATCAGAGGGTCGGGTACTCTATGCCTCTGTGCAAATCTGCTCAAACTGACTAAAAAATACCAGAGGTTTTTTTGTTTTGTTGGGGGTTTTTTTGTTTGTTTGTTTTGGGGTTTTTTGTTTTTTGGTTTTTTTTTTTCTACTCAAGAAAGCACAGAGGGTCTGAGAGTCATTTTCTCAGACAGAGCTAACCACACACAGTAAGGGAAGGATAAAATTAGTCCATTTGTGACCCATTTGTTCTAATACCTTTGCTCTTGACACTGCTTGAAAAGTGTCAAAGAAGCTGGGACAGGTGAGGCACCCCTCCCAAACATGCACTGTAGCAATGATAAATGAAGCAGAGTTGCTTAGCCTTCCCACCATGCCCTTAACCTTCTGTCATCTATATCCATATTTATGATTAATCTATGGAGTGAGGTAGATGCAAGTTTGCAGTCAAGAGACAGAGATACATGGATATATTTAGAAAGAGGAGAAGGAGAAAAAGCAAGGCAGGATTTTCAATCTAGTGTTTAGTTTATCAAATTAAGAGCGATAGTTTGATATGCATTACATGGGTCAAAGCTGCTTAGTACGGGACATAAGATTCTTTGACCTGCCCCACTTACAAGATGACTCTCTTACATAAAAAGAGGCACTCCCCAAGCATATGATTTAATTTACTGTACGCAAACCCACTCATCAAACAAAAGGTATGGAGAGCATCCTAAGGACTCCTCTTGCCACTTGCTCTGTGTGTGTGCCCACATGCTATTATGAAGAGAAAGCTTCCAGGACACAGCAGGGATGTTTATTTTTGAGTCTCTGTGTGCATATGTACAAAGGATATCTGGCACCATCAGCCTGCTCAGCTTAGCGCACTAACATTTTCCAAAGACAGAGCAAGAGAGCAAAAAGGAGATGTGTTTGAAATAGAGCAAAACACAAATGATACCTTCAGACAGTGGCAGCGCACACAGAGAGCACAGGAGCTTTCAGAGTAAAGGGCTTTGCGTGTGTGTGTGGCTTCTCTTAATAGTTTCATCCTGGACAGAATGAAAGCTCACAGCAAGCAGTCCTATCAACATCACACTCCTGTGAAAATGAAAAAGCATTCCCAGCCCTTTTCTTTGTTATACTCTCAAGTTATTCCAAAAGCAGGTTTCCACATTACTCTTATAGCTGTTATCCACCTACTGACTGTTCTCAAAATGAGGAAAAAAGCCTATAAAATGTTATAATTTTCCTACTCAAAGGGAATTCCCTCCTTGCTTCAGCTAGGCTTGATTAACCCCTTGAGAACAAGGGGGGTTTATGGTAAAGGAGGAGTTCCTCAGTGCCCATATAATCAAAATCAAGGCTTACAGAAATCATCCTAAACTCATTTGGGCCCCTGCACCTCAAGTCTTTAACCTTAAGCTTATTTGTGGCTGGCCCTGGCAGGAGACACTAGCTGGCTGAATTTCAACTCCAACCTTTCCCAAAGGGGATCCCAGCAGGGTCTCTGGAAGGGGCCTGATCTGCGGACAGAGGACATTTAATTCACAGCCTGGTGCTAGGGCTCCATAGGCCAGCAGCAAAGAGAAGCACTGCCAAAAAAATACCTGGTCCACAGCCCTCCATGGAAGATGTCTCCTGACACTGGAAAATAGAGAGCAGATCTCAGCATCCTGAACTTTCACAGCTCCAGGGAGGAAAGCGTCAGGAAGAGTTTGTACAGACTGAGGAAATATGGAGATGAAAGTACATTGCTCATCTAGAGCTCGTCCTTTCTGCCACTGGAGGCTTTTTCAACGGCAAAAATACATCCCCATTGTGTGTTTTATGGAGACCAAGATAATCCATTACAAGGATAAGAATGACACATAACACAGTATAAGACGCTAGGCAAGGAAACTAGTAAATAATCTTTTAAATTATGTATTTAGCTCACTCTAGCCATGTCCCTTTCTGGGAGTATTTTACTGAATAAGTTCACTGGCCAGAACATTTACAGAAATAGTCAGTGTTAAGTGAACAGTAGAGAATATTTGCTGAAATCACCTTCTAAACCTGGAAACTAGAATAGATGCCCTGGAAAACCAACTGTGAGTTTGCAAATGTACATTAAGATGTCCCTGTGCTGCTCTGCTAATCTCCTAGATGAAAATTGCTCTGAAACAGGCAATGTACAGCAGGCTTTCCTCAAAGTGAATGTGCCTTTACATGCCCAGAAATTTGCAGGCCTGCTTAGGAATAAAAATGAGAGATGTAGTCAGAGAGCCATTTAGCAGCAGTTCGCTTGGAAACAGCACAACCTATTGATCCTAGGTCACAAGAAAAAACAAACAGCCCAGGCGTAACATGGGCTCCTGAGAACAGCTCAGGGAGCTGGGAAGCATCTTCTCTGATATCCCAAAATGCTGCACACAGGGCAAGAGCAGCCAGCAAAAGAGGATGATAAAAGCTCCAAGCTAATTAATGGTGATCTGAGAGTTCCTGCCTTACCCCTGTGTAGCTCACTGTTAGAAATGAGGCCGAGTCTGAAGGTCCAGTGGGAGGAAAAACTACAACAATTCTAGAACAATTAACACAAAGTAGTTGTTCAGGCATTAGCCCTGAAGCTTGTGATAGATGGATACTGCACTGAATCCACGCTGCACCAGGACATGCACCAGGTGGCTTTGCAGAGCCCATCTTGGCCAGAATGGTGGGAAGTAAGTAGACTGTATTGGAGTTAATAGCTGCCACCTTTTCCTTCTGAATGTTTGAGACTAAGCAGCCCCATCTCTTGCTATATTCATTAACACTAGAAGGAGAGGTGACCCCAGAACATCTACACACAACCACAGCTGTGGGGAGGACATGTCTGTTTTCAGGGCAGGCTGCAGAATCTGCATCAATCCCCAGTTCTTTTTTGGAAAATGAAAGTCCTTGACTCAAGCATGAATGATACTGGCAAAGATCCCATTACTGTAAAGCTCTCTGCCAGCCAGCCACCTCTCCCCCTCCCCTTTTTTATATCTCTAAGGTCACTAAACTGCAATTTAGTCATCATTCTTTATAGAGCATGAGCAGATATGAAACATCTGGAAACTGTTGTAGACACACTTTGAGATATACATCCCAAGGGAATTTAACCGCATAGGAATGGGATGAAGTACTTGTTACCTTGAGGTCGCTGCAGCTTGAATGCATCCTCGGTAGCCAGTTACTGGGTACTAATGCCTCTTAGATGACCAACTATGAAATGAGTTAGAAGGTTTCAGTACAATTGCCAGCAAGACAAAAATCTCAACACAAAGATCACCTCAAAAAGTCCATTAAACATCCTTCTTTCTTGCACTATCAGTGAGGAAAAGCAGGACACAAAAATTTCACTCCTTGTTTAATACCAAACATGGTCCCACTAGAGATGAACTGTGTCCTGCTGGTAGGAAAGAAATTTGCCCTGCTGCTGCTTCTGCTTTGCAAGTAGGTAACAGCAGACCCCAAACAGATAAAGAAATATTCCCAACCTGATATAAAAATGTATTTATGCAAAAAAGGGAGCAGAGGATATTTTTTTCAAACCCCTGCAGAAGCCAGCACCAGCATCAGCCAATTACAGGAGACTGATTTATTTTTTTTTACCTGACCCACGCTACAGAAAGTTAATTTAAACTTTATCTTTAATAATCTCACATCTTTTTATTTACTTCATTCAGGGGGTGGCGGGTTAAACATGAGGTGTTTTTGAATAATTAAAAGAAGGAGGAAGCACTATCTTACTGACAAAGCTCCTAATCTTCCTTATTTATTAATAGGAGCTGTGTAAAAGACTGGCTGTCCTTAATCCCAGCTCTCACCGTGCAAATTCAGAACATTAGAAATAGAAGAGGCTAACTGAGGCCCTATGCCAGGGAGAGTGACCATGTCAGTGTCAAAAGCTAAAAAGGGCCAGATCCGATAAGTGCCTGGATGTGGAGCCACCCAGGGAAGCCCCACTGGCTTGGGAATGGAAGCCACCGATTTGGCTCTTTGGGATTCAAGCCTTGCCCTGCAGGATTCGGACAAGTCCCATTCAGTTGTTCTGGTCCCCGAGATGCTGCATTTGGCACCACATTGCATTCAGGGGCAGGCATTTTATTTGGTTTTGAGGAGTTCTAGGCCACAGTTTGGCACTGAGTGACTGCCCGGGCGATGGGCAGGGACAGACTTCTCAGCTACCCCTCTGTGCAGCCTGACCATCCGGGCAGCTGCTCACCTGCCAGGTTTGGGTATAGGTCCTGACTGCCCTGAGCATCCAGCTGCAGGTACGGGTCAGTTGGAGGCTTTGCTATTAAAAAGCCTAAGCTCTTCCCTCTTCCCCAACATCCTCCCCAAAGACCCAGCCGCCTAATCAAATGCTTTGGCTCAGCTTATGAGCTCTGACAAGATCGCAGCCCAAGGAGGCTTGACTACAGACTCAGCAATCCTTACTACATCCAACCCAATTTAGCCATGCTTTCAGTGCATCTTGTGCACAGTAAAGACCTAATCTAAAGGTAATCATTAATTCATTACTGCCACAAGGATATGGCAATCAGCAATAGGATGCTGATTGTTTGGAGGATCAAGTAATTGATCATTCATAATGGATTTTCTTGTTTTTTTAAACAATAACCATCCTTCCCAGTTGTAACCCATTTATGGACATACTGTAGATCTAATGACAAAAGTGCTCACAAATTCTTTTAGCCCAAAGACGACGCTTTTTACACACTATGTAATATTAACTTTTGGAACTTACCGTTGTGTTTAAAAAAAAAAAAAAAAAAAAAAGGAAAAAAAGATTGAGCAAAGTATTTATAGCAACAACAGAGTCATCAGCTACATTTGATAAAGGACTATAAACCCTCATGCTGGCAGGCATAAGATGGTCATTAACCTCATTCAGTCAGAAAGCAAATGTCTCCTGTGAACGGGTAATTCCGTCATGGTGTAGTACAGGCTTTCTTGCACCTTTCTGAATTATTTGGCAATTCTTGGAGATTGGATATTACATCTCTCTAACGCAGACTGGCAACTCTGATGTTCCTGTGTGCAGCAAATCACAGAGAAGTTGGACTGATGATTGAGCAGTACCAGTGGCTCTGTCACTACCGCAGCTGAATTTCTGGAGGGTAGCCCTGCCCATACACCTCCCCAAACGGTGCGTGCACAGAACCTGATACGCTTCCTGGGAGTACAAAATGGGGATAAGAGAAATAAATCTATATTAAACTGGCCTTCTGCATTCCCTCTTGATTCACAAGCTGCAGAGTTTACCCTGAGGATTAGCACAGTTTAGCCTGCGCAGAAGATGATCTCAAAAAACAAAGCTATTGGAGAGATGGAAAGCAGGGAAGGTCAGGCACTGGTTCTTTCTCTTCACCCCCAGCATGTTAGAAAAGAAACAGAAGCCCATGACTCCTCTGTTTGTAACAAATTTTCCTCTTTCAGGTTAGCATTTCACCTGAATCTCCATTTTCTCTCAAATGTGTCTTATGGCAGCCAGTGCATTAAGTCAGACGTACCCGAGAGAAATGACGCTTCACAAAACAGAAATGATATGCATGAAATTTTTTACTCCACTTGTAACACCCTTTTCAACCACCCCTTGCACAATGTCAGCTGACATGAGAAGGCAGCAGCAGCAGGCCCTCTCCAACTATGAACAAAATAGTAGTCCCCAAATCATCCCCGCCATTTCTCAGCTCCTTTAGGGCAGGACTGACAGAGTTTGCTCTGTTTTAACCAGCTCCTCCCAGCACTAACTGGTTAAACCCAGTACTGCCCTTTGGCAATCGATCTGTGTTCCTAGGATTGGTGAGCATCACAAGCATCACTGGATGCACTGGGGAAAGTGCTGAAAAAAATGTAAATCTCATTGTGGATTCTTAGGAGATTGGGTTTCCTTCTGGGCTGGAGATACCCTCAGAGCAGTCCTTTGGGACTGGTGTGTCTGCTTCCCATAGTGCTTTTTTTTTCTTTTTCAGATGATCTATCAACACAAGGAGGATGGGCAGGGAACTCTGAATACATGATATTCCCCCTGTTAGGCCAATGCAATGGAGAGAAGTAGATGTCTGTAGAATCATGAACAGTGAAAGCTTAAGACAGAGAGCCAGGACTCCTGGTGGATGGTGGCAGCAGGCTTGTATCTCTGGATCAGCCTAGTTGCCACTAGGCTCTCTAGAAGTGACAGATGAGATGGATAGCAGCCTGAACTAGTACCTCCTTAGGCATTGCTGCCCCTTCAGAGACAAGCAGACAGCACAGAGAGGGATGGCAATGAAAGCCAGGTGGAGAAGAGTGTCTCAGAGGGGGTGGGAATCAGCTGTTACCTCTCTATGTGACCTCCAAATTTTGTTCACTGGCAGGGTAGGATAAGACAGCAATTTGGACCTGCTATTTTTTTCCAGGAAGGGATCCATGAGGGCTATTACTGACAGAGTCTCTCTCCCTTCTCTCTCAGCCCTGCACCACCTCATCCTCCAGCCAAATACAGCAGCAACAAGCCAGCAAGCTGCTGCAGTCACAGCCTCCTCTCCAGCGAGAGCTGGGGCCTGACAGCCCAGCAAAATGACCCACTTCTTGCCGACTCAGACAAAAAAGCTCCACTTAGGCCCCAGGAAAGTGTCTCTAATAAGGCCATCCGTTAGCTGTGTCGCCCGGACCCCTCTCAGCTATCCTTCATCCCTGCCCTCCCTCCCTGCAGCCAGCCATTAATGAAGTCAGCACGGAGGAGAATGAAGCCGTCGGGCTCAGTAAATATTACCGAGCTCCACACGGGGAGCACAAGACCATTATTTAGACTCCTAGGTCCTGGGTATGTTTTGATCACACCAATTTAGCAAAGAGAGGTAAAAGAAAATAACTGGCTAGTGGCTGGCTGCCACACCTATGTGTGTGCTGGTCTGAGAAATCCCAAATCCCTCCGGACCGGCCAAACCGTTGCACGCCTGAGAGACTGGGAGCACTGCTGAGAGCCCTGGTATGAATGGCCCAGTGGAGGACTGCACTAGATTGGTTCTTACCGAAGGGTACTTGAAATACAGCAAGCCAAAACTCACCCCTGCTCAGCCACTCAAGTCAGTTGTTCCAAAGCTTTTGCATCTCATGGCTGTGGGAATGAAATGTCTTTTCTTCCCTTGCAACTTGGCTCTCCAGGTTCCCTCACATGTGTCTGCATGGGTCTGCTTAGTGTCTTTCCATATCAGAGATCATATGATGCTGCTCTGCAGCTTGAGCTGTTCCAACAACCCATACTGCATAACAACTTGCACTGTTTAAAATCACCCACCCCCTGCTTTTAAATCTTTCCTGCATGTGTCCCAGATGACTCTCCTGCCATCTTCTCTTGCCCTTCTCCCACACCAAGCTCTTCTTTCTCCTTCTGTGTAATGTCACATCTTGGCTCAGGAGTTGGATCCTCCTCAGCTTCCACCACGTACAATAGTCATGCTGTTAGCTCACCTGTATCTGTTACTCATATATAAATATATAAATATATATATATGCTCAGCTCAGACCTCCTCCTCCTGGGATGTTCATTGTCCCCTCTGCCTGTTGCTCTGCTCTTGTCTCTTGACTGGAAGCTCCATTATACTCATTTAGCCACTGTTGTGAATTGTTTTACTCGATAAGCACTTGCAGTACAATTTGTGGGGAAAAAAAAAATCCCCAGGAAAATAAAGTTTTGCTACACGGTATTTTGAGAAAAAGAGAGGCGAGCAGATCTCATGAGAACTGGGTATGAATTTACCTTGCACATCCCCAAAGGCACAGGCACAGGAAAGTGCAGGCTGATAAATTCCTTTTATTACCTGCACCAGTATCTAAAGGCAGTAAAGGATTTTTAAAGTTTGGCCAGTCCCCAAAATGTCAAATCCAAGGGCGACGTTTGAAATTCAGTGGTGACAGAGTAAGACAGAGACCAAGACCAGTGACCATGTGTCATCAGCCCAAAGTATGTGCCAAAGCCAGAGACAACAGATCAAAATAGCTCATGGAGCTCCCGATGTAATTAAAGAGTCACTAACATCTCATGGAGTACTCTGGGGAAAAAAAAAAAGGAGGAAAAAAACCTTCTTGGCACAAGCGGATGGCACGAACGCTGAGGCAGCAGCATGAAGCTTAGTTCCTCCCACGCCAAGCAGAGCTCTACGTCCTCAAAATGCAGCCCTACTCAGAAAAGTGACTATGCAAGAATGCTGGGGTTTTGGTACGCTAAACCTTTCCCCTGGGCTGCTCAAGGAGAACATTATCCACTTTCTTGACTAAAATAAGTATTCACTACTTTTTCTTCCTGACAATCCTGAAGGAGCCAGCACAGCTCTAGAAGTGGGAGTTATTTTTCCAGTAGTACCACTGTTAGGAAAGCTCCACCTATCTACAGTAGGCTGCAGAACCACTGTAAAGAGCCCCAACCTCCCTCTCAAATTTAATTATTTCCCAATCTGACTTTGGTTGGGAGAAAGAGCTGAGAGAGGGGTAGAAAACCAAAACAGGTCCACTCCTCTAAGAGGACTCCCAGGAACAAGATAAAACCATGTTAAGTTTTATTACTATGAACACACCTTATCACCTAGGCTGCTGTCACTGTCCCTTAACCAGCAATCTTCCAACCTGACCTCAGCATCCTCCCTGTTACTCATTCTTTTCACTCACCTGCTGTCATAAGGCGCTGAGAAGAATTTGCATCATTTCAAAGCAGGTTCCCTCCAAAGTCCAGGGAAAGAGAGTGAGGTAGTGACTGAATAGCAGACCTGAGCCTGAACCCTGCTTTGTGCTAATGGGCTGTTCTTGTCTTGTACCATGAACAAAGAGTTGGGACACAGCCCCTCTCCTCCTCACTAGAGCAAGCAGCACCTTTTCTATTGCACTACCACCAAGCCTACTGTCGCTTCCTTGAGGGTTACCCTGTCTCCTTGGCTGATAACACAGATCTTCCTTGTATCAGCCAGTGGACCTAAGGAAAAAGGGCAGTGGAGCAAGAGCATTTTAACCCTCTGATAAGGGAAGAGAAAATCCCTGGTCCATCTAGAAGCACCTGCTCTTTCCTCAGATGCACTGGCAACAACACCTTAAGGTCAAACTGTAAATCATGTAAGACATCTTTATCTCCTCAAACTGGTCTTTCTTCCTTTTTCTTTTCTTCTTTCAGTTTTAGAAGCCAGGGTATTTAAGGACATTGAACTCCAGCATTGCAAGTTTCCTACCTTAGTGGGGAGATGCTTCTCCTAGTCAGGTGAAACACCCAGCCTCCCTGTGCTTCAGGAAAGGCATCATACAGCAGGCTTGATACCTGCAGGGAGCCTGTGAGTCCACCAGCCTATCTGAGGCTCATGGCCTGTGGGTCTCCTTTCCTAGGAAGGTGAATTTGATTGTCATTGCAGCAGTAGAGGACTTGTGTTAAACATGTAGCATGCAGGAAATAATTACACCAACATATCTCAACTTTGGTTGCAAAACTGACTCCCAGACTGACTCAGTTTAACTACCCCTCACCACATCATCAGCTAGATACTTTCCATGCTAACTTACTGGGGCCTGGATTCCTGCAATGGAAAGTCTTTGAAATATCTCTGCAGTCTCCCTCTAGAAATGCATACCCTGCACCGAAACCAGTGCCAACCATGTAGCAACCTGTCTTTGCAATAAGCATCTAAGGAGAAACATTAGGAATTGTTTTCAACGAAGCAAAACCAAAGACTATTTCTCAGCTAATTTAATCTGAAATAGCCAAAAGATGTGAGATCAGAGCAATCCCATCCAAACAGGCTCATGAGTGTATACACACATCATGCCAGAATATTGCATATTGAAGCTGGGATTGTTCAGCCTGCAGAAGAGAAGGCTCTGGGGAGACCTAAAATAGCCACCTTCCAGCACCTGAATGGAGCTTACAAAAAGCCTGGAGAGGGCCTGTGTACAAAGGCCTGGAGTGAAAGGACGAGGGGCAATGGTTTTAAGTTAGAAAGGAGTGGATTTAGATTAGAAATAAGGAGGAAGTTCTTTACCATGAGAGTGGTGGATCACTGGAACAGGTTGCCCAGGGAGGTGGTTGAGGCCCCATCCCTGGAGACATTCAAGGTGGGGCTTGACAGAGC
>JANIJG010003470.1:52061-66542 GCA_024611175.1 Megaceryle torquata
GCCCTGCATTATGTTTTGCTCCTGGAAGAGCTGTTTAAATATTTTCATTAGAGGCAGAATATTTTTGGACGATAAAGATAATTAAGTGCTGAAAGTGTAGTGATCCATTTGACACCAAGAAGAAGAGATATGAAGTATTTCTAATAAAAACAGAACCCCCGGTGGGATTTGAACTCACTGTGTGTCGTTACAATTTGAGGCAAGTGCTGCATCCACGATGAGGCTACAGTCTCATTTCTGGGTCTGCAATTTACTGCTCTTATATTGCCTACATTGGGTCTCCCCCGTTGTTCCCCAAATGCAAAAATTATATACTACTGAACACTGCATGCAAACATAAATTAATTTGTTTAAATGAACACAAGAGTTATAAAGTTCAGGAAAACCTGTTTCTTAGTTGGTGCCAACATCTATAACCTGTTCCTTAATTCATTATCCTTTCTCTCCATTTCCTATGTGTTTTTCTTCATCAGTGGGTTAAAAAAGCCCAGCTAGACAATCATGATGATGATGGTGGTGAAGAAACAGGTCCTGCTCTTTAGATGTCTGCTCCCCCATACATAATGTCAGAATGATTAGAGCATCTGATGTGATGAGAGTGATTAGATCTGTGCAAACACACACAGAGGAGGAAAGAGGTTGGCTTTGACAAAGCACTCAATTACCCAGGTTCTCCCACCATGTCTGGTCCTATCACAACAGGAACAAAGCTCTCTCTGTTCTCCTGGGAGGGAATCACTGCCGTGCCTTTCTGCACCACCACTGTAAATCATGCCATACAGTTCTGTACCACACAGCTATAATTTGATAAATACCAGAATGAGTCAAGGCAATAAATCTGTTGGGTTTTAATTATAAGTGTGTTTTTTCATGGGGAGGGGGCTGGGTTGTTTTTCAGCTTCTGACAATACAAATAATGCACATCTGCTTTTTTGGCCCTGCCTGTATTATTCTTTCTCAGGAAATCATCCAACTACTGCCTTAATACCAGGACTGTCCTAGCACAGCAATAGCTGTCTTATAAGCATAAATATTCTGCGAAAAAGAGGAGTTTTCTTCTCCCTTCCTACTGCTGGGTCAGGAAGCCCTACCCTGAGCAGGATTAGAAATCACAATGGGAAGAACATCTGTGTGGAGAGTCCAGGGCCACCTTTCCTGTAATCCTGGCTTCCACTGATGCTACCTATGTTTGCAATTCTATCAGTGCTCTGTGACTACATGAGTAGGGTTTTTCCCAGAAGTCCTAGCTTTGAAAGTTGGATGATCAACCAGAGGCCTTTCAAGCTTTTCTTTCAAATACAAATGTTAAGTTTCTAGCTGTTGTGGTTTCAAATGAAAGCTTGCAAATGCATGTTAACAAAGCAGGAAGCAAAACAATGGACTTCAAATATATTCTTCTTTTTAATATCTTAACACTCACTTTTGCAGATCCTGTTCCTGCTTCTGAAGAGTTGTGTACAGCTCTAAAGTATTAAGAGAACATTTGCTACAAGAAGAGGATGGAGGTTTGTGCATGTAACACTCCGGGAAGGAAAAAGCATGTAACAGCCACACAGACTTCTTCATATGGTGTCATCTGAGAGAAACCACATGTGCAAGAGCATATAAGCAATACAAGCATATACATGCACCTCTGCACGCACACGGAGCTGCGTGTCCATGTCTGCAAAAGAAGCGGGCAACAAAGAGAGACTGAGGGAATCTCTGTGTGTGAACATGCCTGCGCTCCCAAAGGTCAACCTGCTCTCCTCAGATTTAATTCCCTTTCTCACTGCTACTGTTCAGAAGTAAATGTTCGCTTTTTATTAAAAATCAAAAGCAGAGGGGCGCGTAATCCTCCTGACTCCAGTTTTTCTCATTTAAATGGAAAGTTTAGCTTAGAGCAATAGCAGCTAAAATCAGACTGAAAGCAGCAGCTAATTCACAGGAGAGATAGAAAAGCTAAACAGCATTTGAGGATTGTTTTGTTTTTATGTCTACATTTCTCATTAGCTAAATACTTCATTCTTCTTATTATTATTCTTTTTTTTTAATGAAGAATTTGGTAAATCCTCATGCATCGCAGCACAGTTTTAGAAATAATTTTTCAGTGATATCGCAAACCAACTCATCTCCCCTTGCAAAACTGATTCTGTTCTAATCACAGCAAAGAGATGGCACTGCACTAATTTCACAGATATCACTTATGAAATACGTTCTCTCCTTGCTCAGATTCCCCATACAGCCCTCTCTCCTCCTCATTGTCCCTGCTATGACTGAAAAGCTTCCCTTTGAAGCACCACCCAGGTTTTAATGATATTTCCCTTATTTCATGTAACCTACAGAGCAGGGACCGTGTTAAAAAAAAATGTTATTGGCAAAACTTCCAGCTTGAACTACCAAAAAATATAAGTGGAGAGCGTGGGAAGGGGAAAGAAACAACGAGGAAGAGGTGTCTTAGACCTTTGGTTATTTTTAGTGATAATTCCAAGTTTCCTTCTATAAAAACAGACAACAGAAACTTCAAGAAGGAGATGGAGACTTCTTCCTAAGAGTATACTCCTCATGCTCAGACTTCAGTTAAAACATTAAATAAGATCCAGTATAATACTGACAGCGGGAAACACTGCACTACTGTCTTCCTCATTCCTTTTCCTTCCCTGCCCTTGTCAGCTGCAGCAATTTGAGACCCTGCTCCAAATTTCCATGGATCAGCCAAACCATCAATGCAGGCTGGATGGCATCAAGGAGCAAAGTTGAATCTGTTTTGAAGTTTCAGTTTTTCTAACCCCATAGTTTGGAGCGTTCCCACTTCAAGGTCAAAATACAGAGGAAGAAACGTGCAGAGAACAGACTACTTCCAAAGTTACAGAGGTCCAGGTGCAAGTGTAAACCTAGAGTGATAGCTGTATCACAGATCTCTTGCTTCTGGTAGCTAGAGTCCTCAATGTAAAGGTTAGTAGGGCAGAGATGAGATGAGGTTGGTGGCCTTCTATCAGAGGCTTCCAGGAATGGAGGCTTAACATATTTGTTTCTTTCCATCCTACTTTTGGCCATCTGCCAGAGCTATGGTAAACACATCACAAGAAGGGGGAATAAAAGATTAAGTGCCTTGCATACAGCTTCTAGCATCCTCTGCTTTTCAAGCAAACTTTGTGGCCATTTGCACTTGGTCCCAGTGCCTGTTTCACGAGATATAAGCAGGTAGAGAGACGGCAGCTCCTCCCTGGGGTCATGCCCTCTGTGCTCTGGGCCTGCAGAAGGGCTTGCCAGCTTCGATGTACTAAGAAACACCACACATTTCCCTCACAGGGCAACTCTGAGGTGCATGGCTGCATGGGCTCTCTGGCTCCTTTGACCTGCACAGAGAAGAGGGAGCAAGTTCGCAGTGAGGATGTCACTGTCTCTTTATCAGCTGCATCCGTGCTTAAAGCCCAAGGATGTACACCTGCAAAGGTCTTTTCTCGCTAAGGGGAGTCATGACTGGCAAATGGGGAGCAGAAATGGGATTTTAAAGGCTGGTTAGTGACCACAAAGACCTCAAACTTCTTAGCTGCTTCTTTCACTTTTCTTGGCAAAGCATTTGGAAAGACAGGCAGAGGCAATCCCAGGACAGGTTTCTGTCTTGAGATGTGGCACACATTTATTCTGAGTGTATTTGCCACTGTTCTTGAGGGGCATTGGACAGATTAGATTTTCAACTCTGGAAATACCACTTAAAAGAAGTAAAACTCACAGTGTAGATTGTGGATTGTGAAGCATTTTAACTAAAGCCATGACAAGGACTTAACCAGCTTTACCCAGCTTGAAAGAACACAGATAATCCTACCTGTGCTATAGCTTTTTCTTCACAGGTAAAGGCCATAAAGCTCCTATCCTGTAACCAAATAATTTGCTTGATGCTAGACCATCCATCTCCTCAGCTATCTACTCCAGTTATTCAAGGTTCCCTGTTCCTCTTGGGATGTCCTTTAACCCACGCTATACTGAAGCTCCTTCCTCTTGCTTCTGTCTGTCCCAGGCACCTGTGTTGTGTGAATAAGCCCTGTCAGACAAGCTGAGCTGAACTCATTTCCTTTGGAGCTGCCTGTCCTCTCCCTGAGCCAGTCTGTGAACAGTAACATGCCTTGGCATTATCTATACCATTTAGGATTTTACACTCAATTAAATCCCTTCTTAACAGCCTCTCCTTCTTCTTCTTCATCTTCTTCATAGGCTATAAAGACCTTGCTTTTATTTTTAGCCAGTCTTGTTACTTCAGGACTCATATCCTCTCACATCTTATTTTCTGCCCTTCTTCTCTACACCTTTTTGAGTTCTCTGATGTTGAGGGAGCCAAAGAGACAGAGTGGAGAGAATGATAATCAGCTGGTGTAGGAGCTATGCTGTGGTGTCCCTGTCACACTACGCTGATCTGCCTCAATTTTCAACCATTAAAATTACAAATTGCTTCAGCACGTTTCCCATAGCCTCCTAAACTGTGAACCTACTCTTACTACTTGCTGACCTACCTGGGTACAGTCATTCTCTGGACACCATCTCTTCTTAAGGACCTCTGCAGCAGTTACTGTATTATGTGACTTGGAATAGATGCTACAAAGGTGTTAATGAAGGAAATGGTGTGGGGTACACAAAGATAAATACTGCCCATACTGGCCTGGTAAATCCTACCTGTCTCTTTGGCTGAAAGACTTAGGAAAATAAATCTGCTCTCTCCTGGAACAACCACAGTTTCAAAAAAAAAAAAAGAAAAAGAAAAAAAAAAAAGGAAAAAGAAAAAAAAAAAAAAAAAAAAAAGATGAAGAAACAAGTGGTTGCTACTACCAGCCCCCTTTTTATATTATAGCTCAACAGCTCAAAAACTCATCAAGGAAGTAGGTCTAATTCTGTTTTCTGCCTAAGAAAGTTCAGTTCACCCTCTTCCATTTCCCAGAGCAATGCCTATAATCTCCACCACTGTTCAGAAGATACTAGGCTCTTCCGGTTGAAGCTGCCATACCCTAATAAAAATTAACAGGGCCAATGAAAGGAAGGTCCATGCACAGACTGCTGATCAAAGCACTCCCACCTCTGCCCCCCAGCCTCTGCTCTAATGTTGAGCAGCTAAGCTGCTCAGTCTTAGGGGAAGCAGGGCTCTTCTGGGCTTGGACAGAAAGGAATCTGCAAGCATGTGGTTAGAAATGCTGGTAAACAATAGAAATGTATGTATATTTCTCTATACAGAAATGGGCATCCGTGAAGAAGTGGACTTGGATTTCAGAGCCAAGTTGGGCAGCACTTTGGTACCTGTATCCTTCTGAGAGTTTAACCATCAATTTCCCTGTTCCCCATCTGTGAAATAGAGTAATTTTACTTCCTTGCACGCCTGAGGTGCTCTGACAATGCATTAAAAAGATTGAGAGGTACTCATATACTAGGGCAATGAAGGCCACACATCTGCTTAAGATAGCTCAGTGACTATCAACTATCAGAAAAGAGATCCCTACAGGTAGTGGGGGAGACCACCAGCCTCACATAAACTTCCCTGGAAAGTACAGATCAAGCAATGGTACTTTGGAGATTCCCCACTACATAACATGTCTTCTCCTCTCATCTGACCCAAGTTTAATTCAAGATGACAATCACTCTGCCTAAGAGCAGAGTTTAACAAGCTAATGTGCTGGTTCCTCTACTCAATACAGCACAGCTGTTGGAAAGGAGTTGGGAAATCCCATCCCAAGCTTCTCACCTTAGGGAAGCAAATCAAGAGGTCTTCAAGGCCACAGTGCAGAAACCCTAGCCTCACTGATACATGGTTAATGTTTCACCAGTAAGACACCCAGCTTCCATATTCAGGGTAGCTGAGGACTAAGTGGTACCACAACAGGTCACTCTATTGACAAACAGGTTAATTTCCCATAAATAAGTGAGGCTAAGAGCTTGGAAGCTTCCCAAAGAATTAAATAATGTCATAATGAATTCATACTAATGAAGAGAGGCATTACCACACTTCCAGCTCTCAACACCAGGACCATTTGCCCATCAACTCTTTAGAGCTGGGTCCCTAAGGCAGGTTACCACAAAGTACAGGAGCATCACTAATCTTTTACACACGAATGAGTAGTGCTAGGCAGCCTGCTAGCCACAGACATGGTGAGAATTGAATTTTACTCACGTGCTCTTCAGAAGATGCCACAACAGGATTCAGTCACTGGCCTTTGTGGCAACAGCCCATTAACTCATTCTTATAACTCCTGGCAGCCATAATGGCACTGATCACCAGCCCTTAACCATCTGCCTGCCTTTACTAGCACTTAGGACAATTTCCAGGTTTTGCCTGTCTGCCACTGCATATGGAAACCTGATGGATTTAAGCAAGGACTAGTTCTAACAAGATCAATGGGCTGTTCGGCAGGTACAGACACACAGCAATCAGTTTTATGGATAATAAGGGGTTTTATCGAGGGGCTGACCACTTCTTGTCACTAAAAGTCCTGCAAGAATTTTGCAAGAGCTGATGTCTCGGAGCTGCTGATGCCCAGCAGCTTCCAGTACTGGTGCCAGGAGCTCACCCCTTCATTCTTACAGGGCAGTAGTTGTGTATGCGCTTCTCCAGTGTAAGGTAATTGTCTGATGTGAAACATCTGTCCCTTTCTGCTCCAGCTGTGATCCTGGACATTTTGTCAATCCTTGCATTCTCTTTAAAGAGTGGCTTATTAGTGCACATTTATCAGGCAGTCAGTGATACACGATTTCTTAAAGGAAGGATTCTGTCCACCCACTCCACCAGTTAAATTACTTTAGCTCCAGCTTAATAGCATTTGTGCAGTATATTTCCTGTATGTGTAAGCAAGAAAGGTGTCACTTAAGGGTGCTGAGGGATTCAATTATATGTAACAAGACAGCTTTCTCTCAGTTTCGCTCTCTCAGTTACTCAGAGGCTTGTCTTTGTGTGTGGTTTTTCTCGCAAGGCATTCTTACAGGCGGGATCCGTGTTCCTCTGTTGTGCCAAGAGCTGTCCACACAGAGATCAACACTTGATTTGAAGGGACAACTACTGAAAGAAGCATGTGCCTGCGCACGTGCCTGTGTGCATACATGTGTTTGCATGTGTGTTTGAGGAACACAAAGCAGAGGGGGAGGAATACAGAACAGGGGAAAGTGAAAAGGGAGATGGCTTTTCATGTAATTTTGGAAGTCTCTTCTCCAGGAAAATCTATTTCCATTTTTTTACCAACACTACAGTGCATGTCCTGTGCAAAGATGATGAGGGTGGAATAGGACATAAGAGGAATGCAAGCCAGAGGGCCACCTCATTCCACATCCCCAGGATGCGCTCTTGTCTCCATCTGTCAAAACTGATGTACAGTATCAGGCTATGTCCTTCTAAGAGTTGCTACTCAGGCTCATGAATGACTTTGGAAAATACATTTTGTTCTTCTGAAGCCCTCAAGGACAATAATAAATAGCATGAAAACAAAACCACCCCGACAGCTCTTTAGTAGGTGTCCTTTAGAGGCGTTCCAGTGTCAGCTGCCCTGGGATTTCACCTTCACCTGAAGGGGGGGCTGTTTAATCATGTGACACTGAAGTAGAAGAAGTTAAAAAGCGTTTCTTGAAGGAACAAAGGCAGGCCAACTTGCCTCTATCCTCTCATAGTTTTGCTAAGCATGACCGCAAATAACATGCTGCTTGAAATCTGCCATGTGCTAGAACATCACTGTGACAACACGCCTTGAGGCCTGGCATTACTGTAAAACAATAACTGATAATAATTCTCTTTGCCCTTTACTGCTGCAGAGATGTAGAGGATGCTCATTACTGTGGTCCTCTTCCAGGAAGAGAAAAAGTCAGTGGGTCAGCTGGACCACTAGAATAACATGAGGTTCAGCTAAGGTCATCGCAGAAGAGTGGCTCAGGTTGTTCTGTTTTGGTTTTGTGGTCTTTGCCACAGGGGCTATTAGAGGTACTTACACTCTGGCTGAGCCCAGTCTTTAACAGTTCTGTATAAACTGGTTTCTTTTCATTTCTTTCTGTGTGTTTTTCATTTCTGAGTTATATCCCCAAGCAAAAGATGGGCACATGTGGATTTTCTTATAAATTGCCTTTCAAGAAGTCTTTGACCAAGTATTTAATAAAAAAACTGTTACAAAGTCAAAAGATTCCTGTGTTGGAGATGTGGAGTTCTCTCATGGAGAACATGTCTCTACAAGACACAAAGCTGAAAAGCAAGAATAGTGGATCTTCTCTTAATATGGTGAAAACTCAACAGCAGGGGTGCTGCTGAGAATTTTGCTATGACCCTTGTATACAATACATCAGCTAGTACGTTGAGGAGGAGAATGAAACTGTGAGAGACCAACATCAACTGATAATGCAAAATGATCAAATCTGGACTATGAGGACCAGAGGATCCTCAGAGAGCTGAGCTGATACACAGCAGCCCAATAGACCACAGAAAGAGTTCAACCTTGACACAGGCAATACGTATTGGGAAAAATAAACTATACTCTTCAGATATCTTACTGGGTTGTAAAATTAAGTATGGCCAGACAAGAAAAAAACTATAGCTACTGTAGGCAGATCGATGAAGACTTTTCTCCGAGGTACCTCAATAATAGGCCAAAAAGTAAATGGAAAGTTAAGATATAAAAAAAAATACTTGGTGAAAAATCACTCCTGTGCGGAGGCTGAGTACAAGGCCAAAGCTCCAGCAAAATCTCATCTGAGCCAACAAAATGCAGCTTACATTGGATTTAAGTGGTGCATAGACGTTGTGTGAGTCATTTCTCTCAGGGGTGGGTGAATCTCACCCACTGAGAGAAGTATTAATGCCACTGCATATGCCACAGCATACCTTCAGCTGGAATACTGTGGCTGGTCAGCTCTGGAGCTTTTCTTAAAGAGTGAGAGAAGCACACACAGACAATGCAAACTATTTGAGCCCTGGAGAGACTTTGGGATGGAAAAGATCTTAGGAAATGGAAACTCTTTAAAGAAGGAAGAAGTGACAAAGCACTTGAAAAACACTAAGTTGCAGAAACAACAAACCTGGCTTTCTATGTGCATGCATTTTGAGAAGGAGTCCCTGCGTATATTCTCTGATGGCTAATAAGGGATGACAAGGCATTGCATTAAAGGGCATTAATCAACTGTCATTTGTAGAAGAATTTGAGATATTGGTACCATAATTCTCATTTTACAGGCTGGAGGCTAACTTGTAAAAAAGGCAGTGAATTGGACAAGGATAAGCAGTGTCCTAGTACTGAGCTTTAACCCCAGAACCATGCCTTACTCATGAAACACATCCATTTGACCACCTTGGGGAAAACCTGGTGTGAGAATAGCGGTGAGGATGAGACCTTTTCTCTCAAACCTGACCCAGCTGGCAGCTAAACTAACACTCATCTCTGAGGGACACCAGCAGCAAACATGCTACAAAGAGTGGCAACCCATGGTCCTGTCCTCCAGTGACTTTCAGAAGACCCTCTGAACCTGGTTCTGGTCATTACCTCCTATAAGAAAAAGTTCTACATTGTAACCATCCCATGATTAAAAAATAACTCCATTTCATTCTGGACCCCTTACTAGTGGTTGCACTATAGGCACCCAGTGAAAACTTCTCCACAACATTGACAATTTTGTAAATACCCATCATATCCCTTCTCTTATTGTCTCTTTTCAAAGCCACAGAGTTTAGCCTGTTCCATCCCTCCCTCTTGGGAGACCCAGAAGTAAGGCAGGCAGCACATCAACCTTCTACCCACATAGAAGCAGGTAAATTATGGGAGGGTATGACAAGCTGAAAGAAGTCACTTTCTTGTCTCTCATCCTGCAAGGCCTGCAACTGGAAACACATTTCTGAGGGGAAAGTTATGCTGATCCCCATGCTGGCCAGTATGTCTAAACAGGTATGGGAGGAACAAGAGAGGGGATAGGCATGGAGACTGATCAGTAAACAGATGAGACACACGGCTATGCCCTCTAGCTTATGTGTTTCAGTACTAAATTTAAGCTGCCTAATCTTGTACCAGAGTATTTTCCTATTTGTTGCACTTTCTTTTTCATATTGTTATTCGAGCCACTTGCACAGTAGGAACACAGGTACATGTTTTTCCTTCACTCTAGAAACATGGAGGGACACAGCTCAGTAAGCTAACAGCCTCTAAAAGGGTTAGAACAAAACACAGAGGGTTTCAGAGTGGTAAAATAGAAGCTATATCTCCATCTTTTGCAATTACTCTTTCCTGGGGGAAAAAAAAAAAAAAAATAGACAAAACGTGTCCCTGGGCCAGATGCATAGACTTGAGCTGAGTGATACCAAAATAAATGTGAGTCAGCTCTGGGTCACTTACAGGAGGAATGCCTTTTAGAAACAGACATGCTTACTTACTGCCATAGTACATTCCGGCAGGATTTATCCAAATCTCTATAGATTTGCATTCTGCATTTGCTTCCAAAGTACAAAGGCATCCACGCTTTACAAAAGTGATATAGCAAGTAAACACGAAGACTGAAGATCAGAGCAAGTCATTCTCAAGAGCCAGGCTCAGGTCAGAGGAGGGGAAAAAACCATATAATCACAACTGTTAATGTTAAGTGTTAGCGACACCTTCTCCAAGTCTCTAGGGGATGACAAAGTTGTTGTTGTGGAAGCAGACAGACATAACTGGCAACACAGAAGGGGATGTGTGCTGCGAGGACAGAGCCCCAGCCTGATGCAAAGCCTTGGCACCACTTCCTCGTTAGAAATGGGCAATGTCTTTTGGGTTTCCTGACAGTGAATGATCCTAAAATTCACTTTGTGTAACCTTTTTAGAAGCACGCAGTTGTGGGAGGTAGTGTTTTTCAGACTGGGTGCAGAAAAGGGCCCTGTCTTACCATTAAGAAATCCCATAGAAGTCACCAAGCATAGGTCACATTCACTTCAACTCCATACTGTATGCACCTTTAGCCTTCTGAGATGAGGTTGAGCATGTCCTGATACAGAACAGATTTTCAGACCCCGTCCTAAACTTTCACTGCATAGGAAAGCCACTGCAAGAATCACAGAATGGTAGGGGTTGGAAGGGACCTCTGGAGATCATCAAGTCCAACCCTCCTGCTAGAGCAGGATCACCCAGGGCAGGCCACGCAGGGACATAACCAGGCGGATTTTGAAAGTCTCTAGAGAATGGTGACTTCGTTCCACCTCAGAGTTGGCTGTTTCAGCAGTGAGCTAAGTGGTTTGGGATCCTCCTGGATGACACTAAAAAGTGCTATATAAATGTCAGCTATGAGTAAAAAGCTTCTCTATAACTGTACAACCATTCTATAGCCATATGCTTCTCTTGAGGGTTCCCAGTGACTGGGTTTCCCCTTTTGAAAAGCTATGTAAACACATGCAAAACCAGGCCTTTACATAATACAATGGGGCGTATCTTTCATTAACGTGCAAATAGGTCGCTCTCCACTTGCCCTCCCACTCACTTCCTCTCCAGCGAGCTGCAAGCTTATTTAACAAGAGCTTAAATGTAAGTTGCCAATATTCCTAATTTAGCACAGCAGGGAAAAGACATGACTTTCAAAGGCTAGAAGGATGAGCAGAGCACAACGTATTCTTTCCTCTCTCTAAGCTCCACCCAAAGTTACATTAAGGAAAAACCCAACCTGAAGTCAACAACCCATCAGCAAGTAAAACAGGATCAACAGCCCAATATGACCCATTAACTACAGAGAATTTCGAGCCCACGAACACATCCATGAGATTTACAGGAACCCTGGCGAGGCCCCATGCTGTCTGCAGCACATTAGGCCTAAATTACTCACCAAGAACTTTAGATGAATGCAGCATGGATTTCAGACTTACATGCAGCAAGCAGTGGTGGACTGCAGCGTGACAGCAGACCAAAGACAAGGACAGGGGAGAGCATATGCCCCTAGGTAGTGTTAAGGATAAAGAAAATGGGCAGGGGACTGCCTTAGGGATTCTGAAGTCTCAGCCATGACTTCACCAGTGTCCTATGACATCACAGACATATGTGGTCCTCAGCCATATCAGAAAAGCAATTAAAAAAGAGAAGCAATAGGAGAATAGCAAAGAGCACTGAATTAGTACTTTACATGTTCAAAGTGTTGTACAAACATTAACTAATCAATCAACAAATCACCTAATTAAAAGACTGATCAGAATAGGGAGATAAAAGAAGAGAAACAGGAATAAGCAGGAAGAGCATCAGGGCGCTGGGACACAGGTAGCAATATGTGCTCCTGTTCACCCAGGCCACATTATCCCAGGCAAACCTGTGCCAAATAGCCATGACAATAATTAGCCAAAGCTCCCTGACAGATCATTATGAGAACATTAACAGAGCATTAGCAAGAATTATCCATTTTTCACACATTGATTAGGTGCCATTGCTGGTTCATTAGAGTATTGGCTTTTAATAGCCCCACTCCAACAGCAGCAGCCCTTCCTTCACTTCCCCAGCCCCTTAGCACAGATCCAAGCCTCTTTAACTCTGAGCATGCAGCCGACCTGGCCTGTGCTGAATCGCACAAGCACATGGCCATATGCCCTGAAGAGGAAGCACCTCATTAATCTGGCTGGGTTAGGTAGAGCAAAGCAGTGGCTGTGCACCATAGGCAACCTTTAATCTTCTTCCTGAATCTATACTGCTAATGAAGGGTGGCACAGGAAATATCCCACTCACTGCCCAGAGCCCTTGCTCCCCTATGCCAAGAGGGGTCAGCTCTGGGTCTCTTCTCTTCTAGGTGCTCCTCAAGTCCCACACCAGGAGGAATGTTTCCCTGTCTGTCATTCCCAAAATCTTTCTGCTGCACCCACTGACAACTCTCTTAATTATTTGAAAGGCTGGGGTCCCTGCTTCTGCAACTGCTAGATTGTTTCTACTGATAAGCAAGGATATGCAATAGAGAAGGTGGTCCAAAACATGCTCCAGTGGAGCAATAGGGGAAAGCCAGGTCAAGAGGATTATTTTTACTGCAAAAGTCAGGTACTAAGTCAGACTACACTCTTGTTTCTGGCAACAAGAACAAGACTAAACCAAAACCAAAAAGAAGTTAAGTGACTGAGGAATCTGTCACCTCCCTTTCCCCTTGGGACACATCACCTGTCCACCTACATCCAAAATACGTTTCAGTTGAGTCATGCTTGGGAAGATACAGCAATCCTCTTAGTGCTATTATACAACTGATTAGGTATCCCTAATCCAGCCATGTCCAGGACAGATACCCCACCCAGACCAGAAGCACTCCCACAGCTTCTTTCTAGAGGCTACACGTCAAAACAAGGCAGGCTACAGTGTGCAAGATGCATTACTGAGGTGTCAGGAGCTAAAACTTTTGCAGGGATGGCTGGATTAAAGGACAGCTGAGTGGGTGTATAAGTCACCAGGTGCTGCCCAGCAAAGTTGCTGGCAAAGCAAGCACCCTTCAATGGTAAAAATAGTGGATGAGAGGAAGCACAGAACAAAGGAAGCAGGAAGGTTCACTCATGACAATGAGGAAGCAAAGGACAAAGTAAACACTTTAGAGGGTTAGCAAGACAGGAGAAAATAGAGAAAAAGAAGGATCAGAAGGGGTTTGAGTTGCTAGAAGTATCCAAGAAATACTGCTGTGAGATGAATGAGACAAAATAGCTTACAGAAACATAGGGAATTGGAGGAATGTGAAAGCTGGATTAGAAACATCAGCAGGTCTGTATAAGGAGGGCTGTATAAGGTCATGAAGGCAAGGACGAGAAACTTCAAGTCCAAAGGGGATTGGGCAGAGCAATACAAGCAGAAAGGTAATGCACTTTGCACAGCAGAGGAAAAGGGGTATTTTTAGCATGCCCGTTTCTCTGGTCAGAGAAAGGCTTTTAAGCAAGTAAGAGAGGTAGAAGATGTTAACAATAATCAAGACTAAGGAGGGCTAAGACATGAACAAGGGGTCTAGGTGTTGAGAAAGAGGAGAGGAGATGGATTTTCTATATCTAGTAGAGGAAGAAACAGGTTGGGGAGAATACAAGGGAGAAAATAACCAGTCTCACATTACAAGAGTACATGACTGGAAGAATATTTTTGTCATTAGTAGAGATAAAAAGACTGAAGTGAAGCAAATTCAAAGGAAAAGACAAGCAGCTTTTTAATACTATTCAGCCTGAGCTGGAATATTTGTTGACTGAGAATTGTAGAGACAGTGTGTGACAGGTCAGGGTGCAGTATGTCTAGAAGTTGCTTCAGGTAGTTGAACCTGAATACGGCAACATGATCACCTAGGAAGCAGACATCAAGGACAAAGCCCTTTGAGATCCACAGCACTCATGAGGACAGGGCACTGACGGAACACTATGTGTGCCTCAAAGTTGGAAGAATAAAGAGGAATAAGGGAATGTGCTACCTAAAAAAAAAAAAGGGAGCACAAGGGGAGCCCTGTCATTTGCCACAAGGAAGCTGATTGATGCCCAGCACAGCCCATAAAACAGAGAGCAAATTAAAGAGGGTCTGAAGTGGGAGAGGAGAGGAGAGGAGAGGAGAGGAG
>JANIJG010003470.1:76633-96633 GCA_024611175.1 Megaceryle torquata
CCCCAGGGGGCCACGGCGGACCCCCGGCCGGAGGGGGGGGGGGAAGGCCGGGCCCATTTCCCCCCTGCCCACCCCCCCCCCCGCGAAACCCGGCTGGGTCAAACCCCCCCCCACCCCCCCCCCCCCCCCCGATTTAAGTAGGGGAAAAATAATAGCAAATAAACAATTCACTGCTAGATTTCTGTTGAGTATCATGTGATCTCAGTCTCTCCTACCAGAAACATATTAGAGCATATTTCAGGTCAAAATCACACCAAGCAGTTTTCCTGCATTTTGTGCAAATGCTTTTCATTTGCACATTTGTAGTCTCCAGCAGGCTGTCCGGGGAATTGAGGTCAGTGACATGGTTTAAGAAGTTTGTTACAAGGCAAAAGGATTTCTTGTTCCATAGGAAATCACACAGCTGAAATAAAGCTCATCTAAAATAATCACAATGATCTAGTAAGTAACCAAGTAACAGGCAAGCCCAAAAGAGTTTGCTCTAAAGGAGAGTGTATCAAATACTTCTCCTTTTCTAGCTCTGATTTCTATGGCTACATCTTGTTCACCAGTCTCTGTATCTATTTCTTTCCATCTGAATACTTTTCCTCCTACCTCCTCACCTGTAAAAACTGATCTAATGACCTTTGAAAGATATTGAAGAGTGTTTCATTTGAACAGTGTGCAGAGTGGCAGAGTTCTAGGTACGTTACCTTGCTCTGGTGCAGCAGGAGGATAGGTTTCACAGTCTTTTGTCAGATGACTTTGGGTCTCCTCTACTAAAAGATACTGCTTAGTATCTTCTGTCTTCACGGGACTAAACATTGGAGACAGTAGGTTCCTTGGGCAACATCTTTTGTATGTAACTTTATAAACAAAAAGACTGCTTATAATCAAAGATTGCTTGATACTTTTCAAAAGCATTGGGTGCAAAGACAGTGGTCCATTCTAAATTCCAATTAGTTTAATTGCAAACTGCAAACTGCCTTCCCAAATTCTCCCTGCAGTTCCAACTAGTTTGCTTCTCTTCTTAAACCTGCTTCCAGTTGCAGGGTTCCACCTCAGAGGTGACTGTGCTTCAGTGATAAGCAGAGCACAGCGACCCCTCAATGGGTGTTTTCTTACATCATAACCAGAGGTGTCCCCTCAAAGATTCCAGGGAAGGCAATAAGACCACTGTAAGAAACAATTAATTTTAAGAAAAAAAAAAAGAAAGTAGAGCCTGACTCCTTAAAACAAGAACACAAATCAGCAGCACAAACAACTTCAAACAACTTTCAATGAACAACTGAGAAAAGGCCTGAGTTACTGTGCTGGCTTCTAAAGTAACTGTAATCATTCAGAAATTAAGATCATGTATGGCAAACTCATTAAAATCCTCTGTTCAGAATAGGAAGGAACACAAACATAGCAGTAGGGTGCACCCAAGACAAAGAGTTAAAAACCAAGGCCACGAGTGGTACTGCACTGCAATACAATTTCCCACATTGGGTCATCCTATCTGCAAAAGATGCAATAGAAATAAAAGGGGTTCAGGGACAGGTGACAGCAGTGAGTTAGAGGCCTGGCAAAATTTCTGTAAGAGGAGAGATTGAAAACTCTGGGTCTTTTTGCTTTAAAGAGGAAACAAATCAGGCTGGATAGAGTAGGGATGAATAAAATAATAAAGAGCACAACGAAGGCAAACATCCTGATAAAGCATCCCGTACAACTGAAACACTACCCCTTTGAGCCCGAATAGGATTCACTGCTTTCCTACCATGTGCAGTAATGCGTGGAACTCCCTGACACAAGATAATATCCAAGCCAAACTCCCAAAAGGAGTACAATATACATACATGAACTGCAAGAGTATCAGTGGTCACTTTCTGAATGATGGGAAAACCTCTCCTCACAACCCCTTCCCTCAATGTCACTGATATCAATCCTCTTGCTTCAGAGTACAAGCAGGAAACAATCTGTCCAGGACACAGGAATTTCTCCTATCAGCAAGTTATTTCTATGATTCTATAATTTTGCACATTTGCCCACTTAGAAGGGTTTTATATTTTCTTATATAATGCAAATTAAAAAATGCAAGATACTGATGTAAAAGAGTTCTGCTATCATCTGCTGTTTCTTAAATTCTTCTGTTTGGGAGGAAATTCATATATGCTAAACAAGAGCCTGTTTGAAAAGCACTCTCTCTTAAGGATTTTTAAGTGTTCAGGCAAGAGAGAAAGATGATCATCCTTCACGTTTTAACAAGCTCATGGAGGACCTGAAAAGAAATTTCCGTTTCAGATGGCTTGTGTCCCAGCAGCTAAAAAATTTCCCCCATATCATGTCACCCCTAGTGACTCTGAGTGATCTCCATGAATTGCTGGATCTGGCATTGACCCATCAAAGAATGCACTCATTCTCAGTAAACTTTTAGGGAACTGACAGCTTGTTTCAACAGATTTACAATAGTAGTCCCTGAAAGGATCTGCCACAGACACAGCTTGAAGATTTACAGGTGTCTCATTTCCTATGACCCCATCTAGATCTTCCCAACAGAGCCCAGTGAGCTGTTACACACTTTGTAACCATGTTTTTGGACATCCTGCTTTAATCCTTTCCAGAAAACCAACAAAACACTTTGCACTGCTATCTGTAGGTTTCTCTTCTTGACTTCCTCATCTCCCTTACAGAGATGCATGAATGTAGGTTCTTCATTTACCAAGATGCTCATTCCCTGAACCAGAATCTCCATTTCATGGACAGGGACACCAAGGTGCAAGCACTCGTCACTGATTTTCCTGGGAACATGAAAGAAGCTGAGTGTTCCCTGCCCCCAGCTTCACTTCCACTGAGCTGGGAACTGACAGCTCTGGCCTCTCAGACCACAGCTGAGAAGAGATGATCTCCTGCCTTTGCATTATGTTAGGAGATGTTAATGTGATATCCTGATCCAACAGCCAGTTGGGTAGCATATCTTTGAACAGGACCTATAAAATGGGGTTCCAGCCTCCAAAGATTTTGTTTACCTATGTCCAGCCACTCATTTGCTGAGATACATCTCCTTTTTGAGCCTCAGTTTCTCACACTGAAAAATGGGGAGACTAAGAGTGACTTGTCTCAAAGGGGAAATTAATTAAATTACTTTGAGACTCAGAAATGGCAGGGACTACTGACCTAAATAATCATAGAATATTTTAGTCTGGAAGGGACATCTAGAGGTCATCTGGTCCAACCTCCCTACACAAGTAGGGACATCTCTACCTAGGGCAGGTTGCTCAGAGCCCATTAAGCCTGACTTGAATGACTCCAGGGATGGGGCCTCCACCACCTCTCTGGGCAGCCCATTCCAGTGTCTATCACCCTCAGGTTAAAGAACTTTTTTTCTAATATCCAGTCCAAACCTATCCTTTCCTAACTTAAAACCACTGCTCCTTGTCCTGTCATTGCAAAGGCTTTTGAACAGACCTTCCCCTGCCTTCATGTTCAGCTACTGGAAGTCACTATAAGGTCCCCCCAGAGCCTTCTCTTCTCCAGGCTGAACAGCCCCAACTCCCTCAACCAGTCTTCATATGAGAAAAGCTCCATTCCCCTGATCATTTTGGTGGCCCTCCTCTGGACACACTCCACTATGTCTACATCCTTCTTGTGCTAGGGGCTCCACAACTGGATGCAGTACTCCAGGTGAGATCTCACCAGGGCAGAGTAGAGGGTCAGAATCCCCTCTCTTGATCTGCTGGCCACAGTTCTTTTGATGCAGCCCAGGATGTGATTGGCCTTCTGGGCTGCGATTGCACTTTGGTGGCTCATATCCATAATCTCAAAGTAATTCTATGTGCTCTGGCATAGATCTGACAACAACATATCTATGTATGTTTATAACAGAGGTTAATATTTTCATTTTCTCTGAGCATATTTTAGGCTCCATCACACTAAAGCACAGTCTACACAAGGCACCAGCAAGCAGAATGCACAATCATTAATTTCTGCAAAGCAGCCTTGGTGTCTGCAGAAACACTCCAGGTAACTCAATAAATTAGAATAATAAACACAAAGGAAACCAGAGAACAAGCAAGGACAGGGCAGAAATCACAAACAGAGGCCAACAACATAATATATGGTACAATGGCCATCCAAACCGGGCCTCCATGAGGCACTGGGGAGCTGCTGGAAGGCATGTGTGAGGTGGAAGTTATCCAAGTTTTGGTGCTGTTCCCTATTACTCCTTGAATCTCATATGAGCAATTTTAATTTAAATATCACTGTGCATATGCCACCAGGGCCTCTCCCTGCAATGCCTGCAGGGAGATCTTCAGCTGGCAAGTGCAGCGCAGCCCCTGTAGCCACAAAGCCTCAGCAAAGGAACATTTGCTGATGCAAACACAAGCCCCAGCAGCAGCAAGCAGCGCCTAAGGCTGAAATGGTGCAGCAGTCGGGGACGCCCGGCTGCTGGCAGCAGGACGGAGCCTGGTGTCAGCTCGGGAGCTGGAAAGGGCTTCATCTGCCCACAGGTGTTAGCCGCTACTCTCGGCCTGTCAGCAGGGAACAAGAGAGGAGGAGGATGAACAACTGCCTCTAAACTGGTTGCTTTTGCCTCCTTTATGCAGAATGTACTCCTGCAAAAGCAAATCAACCCCAGAGGGGAGCAGAAGGAACCTTTAGTTCTGCAGAAGCATATTACTTTCTTGCAGGAATGTTTGCTTGCTCTTAATGCATTTGTCTCATGTGATAGTAACAGCAGCCCTCTCCTGCCCCAGGTTCTCCCAACCTGGACATCCCCACACCACCCCCCTGCACCCCCTACACCCCTTATGCTGCTCTAGACCTATTTCTTTTCCCAACATATCAGGCTTATGCGTCTTAAGTACTCACTTCTGCAGCTTCTCCTATTTCAGTCCCAAGCCTCTTCTGAACAGAAAGTACTATTCGCATAAAAATGATGAGGACAGGCAGAAAGAATTAGGTTGTGAGGAAAGATTCAGCAAACTTGTTCCATTTTCTGCCTGGATCAAGACCTGAACCCACAGGAAGCCTCCAGAGATACTATCTGCTGCAAACGCACTGTGACATTTAAAAGACCTCCTGGCGAGTCCTGGGAGCAGAGGGATGGACTTCTAGAGGAAACTTTTCTCTTTACTATGCAAGGAATTGATTCTATTTATAACGATTCCTGCTGTACTCAACTGGGCATGAAGACAACCAGCATCTGTCCAGGCCCTCAGGGAGACTGCAGAACTGGAGACGTTGTATATGTATCTGTGCAGTGCCCGCTGCTACAGCGTGAAAGCAGCAGGGTGGGTAGAGAGGAGCTGCGAAGGGCTCAGCCAGGGCTGGGGAGAAGAGGGGCTGAGGAAGGGGACTGAGGGAAAGGGAATGGTACCAAAGGGGATGGGTTTTGCGTGTAAGTGTCTGTTACTTGAGATCCTACAGATGGTTTCTCTTTAGCAGCGGTTTTGAAAAGCCCCCTGCCTACTCTGCTGGAGGCCCTTTCCTGCCAGAGCCAAACCTGGAGCTCCCAGATGCAGGAGAAGAGCTCAAAGGTCTTAGAAAACAAAGAGTGCTTTATGCTGGGGGGCTGGGAACTGGAACTCTATACAGGTAGTATCACACACCTTTGTCTGCTTGTCCTGAAAGGGCAAAGCCCAGGAGCAGCACTCTGACCTGGTCCTTCTACCTGGCAACTGGTTCCCCTGCAGCCTGCCTCCACCACCCCCTCTCTTGTCTATAAACAGTCACCCTTCCTCCTACCTTGTCCTGCATAGGAATCCCCTGGCTGTAATTCCTCTGACTTGAAGAGGGATCCTTCTTGTCTCCCCCAACTCCTGCTGCTAGCTCTCCGCTCACACAGATGCTTCCTCTCCCTTGCTTTCCCCTCTGACGAATCCAGGTTCCCCACAGGGGGAAATCCTCATGCTGCAAGGGCCCCCTGGAGCATTGGTCTCCTGCTCCTCTCCCCTGTCCCAGCAGCTGCACAGACAATTGTTTTCTTGCTCCATTAAGCCAGTAAATGAGGCTGGCTTAGCTCAGCACTGTAAGCTGACGCTCTGAGCCCAGGATCTGTCTCGGCACGAGAAGTAACACCGATGTGAACACAGGAGCGAAGGAGGGATTTGTGAGTTTGGCACCACACTCTTCTACCTGCAGACACTGAGGAGAGCAGACCAAATCAAGCAAACTAATGTAGCCTGCAACAGTTTTGGGTCTTGGCCAGGTGACCGTGCTGCCTTCTTCGAGGCCATGCACCCTGCTCCATGAGAAGATAAATCAATGCAAGGCAACATCTGCCAAGATATTGACTTTGGCTCTACTCATGGACCGCCTGCACTTCAGAGATGGGTAATATTCAGCTTGATTATCTCTCACCGCCAAGAGGAAGTTTCTCTCTATGCTTAAAATCACTGGGATGAGCCAAGGAGGAATCGATCTGTGGGAGAGAAATGCTGACAAGAAAACACGAGTCGGAGACAGGACGAGAGTGGACGATGGGTGAGAAATGGAGACAGACTCTGGCAGCTTGCCTGGCCAGGTTAGCAACGGCCTCGGTCACTATGGCCAGAGAAAGATTAAGAACAAAAACATTCACCCAAGCTTTACAGCAGGCCCCTGTATGCTGTTCTCCTCCTTCCCCAGATAGCTTTTCCTCTCTTAGCTTGCTCCTCATCCTCCTAAACCATCCTTTCTCTATTCTCCCCCAGATCCTCAGTGCACTGGAGTTTTCTGGTTGCTTCAAGCACCCCTGTAAGTCACCCAATTCCCTGCTTAAGACATGACACTCAGTGGTTGTAAGGCTCACTGCTTGCCCTGCTTTGTGTCTTATGCTGCATGCCACCTCCCCGGTGGTGAAAAGCCCCAACAGCACTCATACACTGTACCACATCCATCCCTCAGGTAGACGCTGAGTCTCATAGGCTCATATCCCAATGCACAAGGTGATGTCATACCAGAGAAAGGTGACATTTCATTAGCAGAACATGCTGACAAAGCTTCATGAGGTGAACATTCAGCAACATCATCAAACTTCCTCAGGATAAAACACTGAACCTTCAACTGGTTTTCCCTATCACACTTGTGCTAAAACATCCTCTAGGCCCTGTGGCCCTCCAAGGGCAGCAGAAAAGAAAAAATATCTGAGTTCCTCTGAAAGCAAAGCGGTTTTAGGGACAGTCTTGACATTGATTTCTACTTCTCTTTGTCAGATAGGTTAATTGTCACATGCTGATTAGAGTGGCACTGGGTACAGACTCCTTGGAGCACACCACGCTCCTGGGTGGAAGGAAGAAGGGTAGCCACAGCAGAAGAAATGTGTAAGGACCTCCCAGCCAGGCTTACTTGGCTTCTTGCTGAGGCACTTCTCTGAACCTTTCAGCTGTGGTTCTGCCTATGTTCCGGCCACTCTCTGAACCTGAAGGCTGCATAGAATCGAGCAGCAGAGGTGGAAGAGACCCAAAGGAACCACCTAGTCTGTAGTCTCTGTGAAGGATTGATCAGCTCTACTCTGTTATTTGTGGCAACTGCCACTCCTTGTACATTGCCTAGTCTGTCCTCAAAGACCTCCAGTGATGGAGATACACAGCCTCCCAAGGCAATTCGATTCAATGTTTTGCTGTCTTTGCTGTTGTAGAGTTCTTACTGACATTCAGCCTGTCTCTTTCGGGGCAATCTTAAACCATTCCTCCTCATTGTCTCCCACAGAAGACAACACTCCTTTCTTCTGTATCTTATGTACTTGTGTATTGTTATTCATATCTCATGCTTAGTCTTGTCCTCTCTTCTTTAGGTCTAGCAGCCCCATTTCCATCCATCTCTCCTCACTGACTGTGTTGTCTAGACTTCTGATCATTTCCACTTCTCTCTTCTTGACTACATCCAACTGGTCTACATCTCCCTAGAAACATAAATTACCCCAAACAAACACAGGACTATGCTTCAGTGTACACAGTGATCAGCAAGCAGTCAACACTACCCCTGAAGCAGGGACACAGCTCGAGCAGAACACAACGTGGCATCCAGTAAGGCACTGAATGATGCTGTAAAATCTGCTATGTGCCCATCCTTCTCTCTTCTATGGGAACTGGATGCTTCTTCTACTTTGAGATCCACGTGAAAAACAAACAAACAAACAAACAAAAAACCAAAACAGACCAAAAAAAAAAAAAAAAAGAGGCATTTAAAAGGCTAACTGATCTGACTATGTCTGATGTCCTTGACCCACTTGGCCTGCATTTAAGCACCACTTCCCATCTCGGGTAAGAAGAAAGTTGCACGTGTTCCTCCACCTTGGGACATACTTTTCAAATGGATAGACCTGCATGCCTCTGACTCATCGCCAGTTCTGGAGACCAGCCAGGAGAATAGGAAGGGAAGAAATGCCACTCTAAAGGCCAATGAATACACATGAAGTATGTTACGCAAGAACTCCTGTGGACCCCCTTGTCCAGGTAAAAGTCCTACAGATGGCCCATCACTAAGCAGAGCTGATGCAGTGGGGAGGTTGTGTGGGTGGACAGATAATTTGATATTTAGCTGAAAGAACTAAAATGGGTTTAATGCAGTGCTAGGAAGACAGATTGCCTGTAGCACCTTCTGCTCCTAATTATGGATGCCAATCTCAGGTTTCTCCTAGGTGTAAAAGCAGCCAGGATTCCTGCACAAAGGCTTCAGAGTTCCAGTCTCACAAAAAGGAAGTACCACAGAAAGATAATAAAGGGTGACTACAGCTCAGAGAAACATCCCTGCTACATCATCAACAGCTGACTTTAGTTTTCTGTAGTATCTTATGGTTCCATGCCAAAAGTGGGGCTGTGTCCAGAGTTCCTGGAAAGCCCCTTCTGCAATGGAGAAACATGACTGAAACGATCCTAACTCATGAGCTAAAGACCTACTGCTTCTCTTGAAGGTCAGAGAGGTCTGGCACTTCGAACACTGAGGACTTTCCGTAACACTGGAGTACCACTGTCTTTTAAAAGCATCTGCCTTCTTTGAAACTTTCACAAGAAAATCTCAGGTCTGCACCCCAGCACTGATCTCTGTCACCCCATGTCAGCATCATGCAGGAATGTCAAGCTTCTCACCCAAGAAAGACCTACAACAGAGGGGGGAAAAGCCACCAGCCACCTCCTTCCAACTTGCAGCAGTAGAATCACAACACACCAAGGAAGCACTGCGGTACATTTCTCTGCTGACAGAAGCAAGGTGTTTTTTGCACCAGCCTGCAGCCTCAGCTCTTGCCTATCACCCACCTCATCAATGAATGGGCTCTCCTTCCACTCTTATTTCCACCTTGGACTGCAATGGAAAGGAGAAGAACCAGATCACTGGGATGCAACAGGAATATGGCTACATTCCTGATAGGAAGTGAAAGAGCTTTACTGGTGATGCAACCTCTACTTGTTACTAGCTCTCCCACACACACTCCTTCCCGTGAGCTCTCAGGACAAATAGGCACCAGGCATTCGCGTAGGATAAGAAAATAAATACACTGAAAATACTCTGCAGGCCCACCCTGAATACAAGGTGATGATTGAGTGGCTAATGCTCAACAAGAGAGCTCAAAGCCTGCTCTATCATCTACAGCAGAAAACCCAGGGCACTGCAGTCACTATGGTGCTCCTCCAGCCTTCTCTGCTTTTCTCCCAGCCCCCAGTTCTTGCTCCCAGGTCCAGAAGGGAGGAAAATTCAAAGGAGATCAGAGTTGAGCAAAGAGAAAATAAGGAAAGAGAGACAGGGCTGAAGTCAGGAATAAGGACAATATTTTGGGGAGGTGTGAAGGTCAGCTGGAGATGAATTCATACAGAGAGAGAGAGCAAAGGAAGGAGGAGATGGAAAAGGCAAGGAAAAGATGTGACAGACAAATTCATCAAGCAAGGTGGCAGGCTGGATGGGAGACTGTGCCAAGCAGAGGGAGCTGGGTGTGACTTGCCAGAGAGGATACAAGAGAGAGATATTTCACCTCTCCCTCTCTGATGAACTTATCCATCCTTTCTCTTTCAGTGGACAAAACTCTGCAAACACACTCTCCCCCTTCCTCACTGACAAGAAACAGCCAAGGATGGCAGTGGAAGGAAGGCAGATGAGGTACAGCATGTGCACAACTTGAAGGCTTTGGGCACACTCCAAGTCTCAGCAGTAGGTATAATAACAACAGACCCTAAAGAGTGCGTCTATCTGGTGAAGGAGGTAAATCTTTTTCTGTTCGTTGTTAGGGTGGGATCTCCTATCACTGCTGCCCACATTCAGCACACTCGAGGCGGTACTGCCTCCATATACTGCTCTGAACTGTTTACTGCCCCAAACCATGGCTCTTACATAGCATATAGGTGAGAAAGGCTATCTCACTGTGCATATTACTTTATGTTTCTGTCTTGTTTGGTTTGTTGGTTTTTTTAATAACAATGAGGCCCAGAGCCTGCCCCTATCCATACCCCCATCAACAAGCTGATACATATCAGGCAACCGCCATTAGTGGGAAAGTTGAGGGGAAAGGGTACTAACAAGAGGGCTGCATCTGCTTAGCTTATCATCACAAGGTCTGCGGTTCATGAGACCTAAAGTCAGCTTATTCACAGGATACTCACTTGCACACGTTTGGCCTGTCCGAGCGCACACCCAGCACCTCCATCTCAACCCTGACACACCCAGGACTGATTTCAATTAAATAGCAGCATAATCCAAGAAACAGCCGAGTTCGCCTGTGCGGGTGTACGGCCAGCAACTGTGCAGATGTGCACGTCATTTTTCTGTGGCGTCTCAAAGGGCTCTGGAAAGCAGCTTGCTCCTTCTTGTTTGCTTCAGCCCTCACTGCCTCCCTGCAGTGCTGCCAGCCACCCTGATGGTTAGTGGCATGGGGTAACTGGGCGGTGACATCAGTGAGTGGCTAGGGAAAGTTAGCCAGTGCATCCAACAGGAGTTACTTAAAAAGGAGTGGTCTGCTGTGGCAGGGGTAGATCACTGAGGTTATGAGGTCCCTGCAGGTTCTGCTGCTCAGGGAGCAAAGAGATGGTGGTGGGAGATGTCCCCATGGCAGGGGAGAAGGGTGTGGGTGCCTAGTAAGCTGTGGGGCTTCAAGGTCCCCACCCCTCTGTCAGGAGCAAAAGCTCTACTAAGTGAGGGCAGCCAGGAAAAGTCTGTGGGGCCAGTCCACTGGGGGCAGGGGACAGTCTGCCCAAGAAATGGCAGGTAGCTGGGGAAGGACAATCCCTGTTTAACCAGCATGCTAAGGGTGCAGCAGATTGGAAAATGGGGAGGGCAGGCTACAGCAGTCCCTCCTTATCTTCTGCCAGCTTAACAACTCCCCCATCCTTTGACTCAAAGGGACTCCTAACAAACAGGTTCCACTGAACCATGGCTCACATGTGCCCTGCCATGAGGGGGGGGGGGGGGGGGCCCCAAGCCCCCTTCCCCCAGGAAGCCCCAAAACCCACCCCCCCCACCCTCCTCCTCCCCCCCCCCACCCCCCCCCCCCCCCTTTCGACCACCGGCCTCCCCAACCACCTGCCCCCTCCGACCCCTCCCCTCCCTGCCGCCCGCCGGGGGGGGGGGGGGGGGGGCCTCAAATGCTCCTTCCCCTATGAAGCCCCAAAACCCAACTGCCTCATCTGATGCAGGCAGCTCTACAGCTGCAGGCAGGGAAACTACAGATCATATTATATTGTATTTGGCAGAGAGGGGACAATAATTTTTCAAGGTGTAATCACTCACTGAATTCTACTTTTCTCCAGGCTCAGAGGACACCTCTGAACAGATGGGGGTTTCCTAATGTTCTTGTGCTACCTGAAGTGTTCTGTAGGGTAGCTACCTTGTAGTTGTGGCATTTTTTCTCCCCTCTGGAGCATTTGTGCTTGTTTCCCTCTGTCACATGCTCTCCTTTCTGTTCCCTGACAAGATGAATACAAAGCCTGACCATGGACAAATTCCTGCTGATTCCTGTTGGGAATCTGGGCTGGGCGAAGGAATGGGGCTCACTACGAAGGAGATGGTGTGAAGGAGTCAGCTAGGCTTTGTCACTGTGGCTCTTCTCCTCCAAAGGAAAAGGAAGAGATAATGATGTTAGAACATTTTAACCTTTCTTTTTCTGAGCTTGATAGGCTTGGCCTGAGGCACCTTTCCTAGCAAAAACAGGCTGCTGTAAGATTGATTGGTTGGGTGCAGAGTTTAAAGGTAATTTTCTCTTGTCACATGCACATAAATTATTGTGGCTCAAGCTGCGATCAGCTCCACGTTTCACTTGTTCTACTGCTTTTATGCCTGGACTCTGATGAGGGGTTGTAAGAACCATGTCCAGTGCTCCCCAAGCAGCATCCTATATAAATATATCAAGAGCACCACAGGCATATGCACATAGTTGGAAGTGGGGGAGGGAAGGCAGGGGCACATGCCTACAGATTTGTACAGCCAGGGACTTTCAGCTGCAGAAGTTGCTGCTAGAGACTTGTTTGCTCATCTATGAACCTGTTTAAAACGTTCTGTCCGTGAACGCCAGGACAAGGAAAACTCATCCACTCAGATTATTCACAAGGGGGAGAGCAAAAAAAAAAATGCACATGCTCACACACAAAGGAAGCACAGCTGCAGCCAAACTGAATTCATTTTTAACATTCATGAAAATATTCACAGAACACTTCAGTGCTATTTGCCTAAATTTTTCTGTTTGGTGTAAACACTTGAGCCAGCACAGGCTGTATGTTCTAGTTGTAATACCACACCAGGGATTAGGGGTGGCTCTTGGCTCCAAGTCACAGATTCACACTACATGAATTCACACCCCAAGTACATGTGACCCCATTATTTTAAGGCACAGACTCACGGTCTGCTGCTGCATAGCTCCTGACTCTGTGTCATTGCAAAACGACTTTGCAACCACCCGCAGCCATTGCATTCCCCATCCATTGCATCCTTGTGCAAGAAAGGCACATGTGCTCTGCCAAATTAAAACACAAAAACAATGGCAAACAACAACAGTGCTGGTGCACGCCTGGTCTGGGGAAGCAGAGCCCTTTCTACCCTTGCTGTTTTTAACTCCCTCTTCTCAACTCATCCCATTCAATGGTTTATTTCCCTGAGCATCCTAAGCGGCTCGCGCAAGGGAAAATGCTACAGCACACAAGGGAGACTCAGCTGAAGCCCTGAAGACAAGAGCTGTGTGCGTTGTCTCTTCCTCCTCCATAAATGCAGCTGAGACAACGACTGGATAATTGGCTAAGTGCCTGTCAGCTTAATAACAGAAAGAGAGACGCACAGAGAGGGAGAGATTTGTATTTACCATTCAAAGTCATGGATGCTGCCTGCCAGTGGTTTTCAACATGGGTTTTGTTTGCACAGTGAAGCACGAGAAGTGAATGAACATGCAGCTCTGAGTCACGGTCTCCCTTTGCTAGTCTCATATCAGGGTGGGCAACCAGCCTGGAATGGAGGGAGTGGGAAAGCAGCGTACTGAGGTAGTTGCCATACATGTACTGTTGGGTTCCTGGTTAAGAGTATCCCTGGGTTCCAACGTAGGAAAAGCACCATCACCACCCCCGAGGAGACACTGTTGTCGCTGATATACTAAGTCACACCACATTAGGGGAAATGACAGTGGTGCATCTCCAACATGGTCACCCTGCTGTCCCTGAGAGAAGGATGTGCAGTGGCACCATGAGTGGTAGCCATATAGCTGTGCAACCAACCACCCCTATTTCATCTTGCAAATGCACAGCACAGGGGTTGGTGCTTCAGAAGCTGGAGCCCTCCCCAGCCTTTCCCTCCCCCTCATAAATCTAGTGCTCTTCTTAGAACCCATGTAAGTAGAGCACCTGTGATGAGAAACCTCTCGGGTATGTCTGTCTCTCACAGGAGGGTGGGAGTGTGTGCACTTGAGACAAGCCTCCTCCCTCTTTGGAAGCTTACACTACTTCCCACTGCCACAGAAATGCAAATGTAGTGGTGAGAGTGGTTCAGTTTGCTACTGGAAAGGGACAGTATTGGCCACATCTACCACAGTATTAAACACTGAGCCTCAGAAGAGGAAGATGCAATATTCTGTTTGTTCACTGCTTTTTTTCCTTAGCAGCTGTACCATTCGAGGCACACTGAAGCAAAAGGACACTTCCAGCATTAATGATTACTGAGGCCCAGGAGTCAGAAAAAGCCATGCAGACATCCAAGCACACAGACTGTTATCCCGTCCATCGGGCAGTGCTGCCTCTCACCTACACAATGCTTACAACTTTACAAAGTATGTGAATGTACAACTACACAGGAGAAAACACTTTCCATTTTTAAATGGGAGCAAACGAAGGGAAACACACACTTATGGGCAGGAACATGCAAGCACTGTCCCCTCCTCCCCCCCAAACCTCGTGCAGATGGGTTATGGCAAAGCATCTGCTAACTCTAGCCCAGTCCGAGCTCAATTCCATCAAGTTAGCTCTGACTAAGAAAGCCCAACCCCAGTGAAACCAATAGAGCTGCAGCAGGGCTATTCCTCCTCTCATTGCACAGGGCAGAGCATAGGGCCAAGCATACTGAGGACACGCTGGGGTCACAGTTGGCCTCTCCCACACAACTGAGTTGCTCCTAAGAAAAATCTTCAGAAATACACATGCACAGAGGAGATTGGCTGGTCAGATTATTTTGAAATAGCTGTTTTCTAGGCAGCAGTGAAACTCATCGTTATTAGTTCCCATTACTTACCATAAAACCAGGCACGTTAGATGTGCCCGAAGCCTGAAGCAAATGCTTTGGTGTCAGATTCAGCTGAAAATCACATTCGTTTCTTCTTCAGTGGGAGAAGAGTAAAAGAAAACTCAGTAAATTCCTGACTTCACCTTTGTGCCCTCCATTGCACTTACGGCAGCAGAGCACGAGTTCACACAAGCCAGAGTGAATTTTGATGGACAACAAAACTAGGTACCTTCAATGAAAATGGCTATATTCAGCCTCGCAGTAAGCCTGTCGAAGCCCTGCCGCTGCATCAGCAGCAAGCTGTGGCCCCGCAGCTCTGTCAGAATCAGATGCCTGTGGGTCTGGATATAAAGGGCAGGGACGTGTAATATATATTTTGAAAACTTACAGTTATGAGATGGCAAATTCCAGTAACTATGAGCTATTTTAAGATTAGGTCTTTCCTCATGACCTGCTGGGGAGGGGAGTGGAGTGGAAGAGGTATTGACTCTGAGACACTCCAGGTAACACATAATACTATATAAATTTTAATGCCAACTAAGTAGGAAAACATATGGTACTTAGCTGCAAACTGAAGTGTGTGTGCAGACTCAGGGGAGGAGGTTAAAGCCATACAGTCTGACACTGTCTCTCCTCCAACTTTCTGAATGCAAATTATACATACAGTGTTATTAAACATATATCATTTCACCAAAGGAAAAGGCTTTCCTTTTCTCATTTCCATTCCACCTTTGCTTGTGATGGGCTAGCCCCACTGCAGAACATGCAGTCTCACAAAGGCCCCACTGGGCACACCACCTATAAATATTGTGTGTGTAAGGAGAGATGCTAATCACCAGCCCCTGACCGTATATATATTGCAACTTCCTTTATCATATGTATGCACACACACTCACGTATCTATGTAGGCATGTGTGCCTTCACATAATGGCACCATCTGCTGCCAGACCTGGAAGTTTTGCAACATCATCTGTTACTACATTTATACATTTTTAATTTTTTTTTTTTTTCCAAAGGAAAGTATCAGGAGAGTACAGCCCCTTTTGCACAGATCCCAACATACCCTCTCCCGACACACAAACACTAGATTTGGTAACGATGGCTCTGTATACACCAGAGAAAGACAAGAGCTTTTGGGACTTGTACCGAATGCCAGCACAGATGAGGACGTACTAGGGAAACCTCATTTGTTGCATTTGCTGGGTTGTCGCGTGGCTGAGCCGAAAGGCAACCCAAGTTAATGGACAGGTCACTAGGCTCGGTGTGCCTGAGCCCTGTTGTGCAACCCTGGGCGAGTCCCCTCACCTCCAGGTGCCTCCTGCCCACCCCCAGCCTCTGCCCATCCCAGCTAATAGGGATCTCTCTTACTCTGTGCCTGCGTGGCACTTAATACAATGGGTGCCTCAGCGTAGTGGTGGCCTTTAAGTGCCACGACAATACCACTAATAATCAAGGTTACAATTTGACTGCCAAGACTGTGTTATTATGTAGCATTATACTTTTGAACATGCCTATTCTCATTTCTAAGGAAAGGGCTTAGCTCAGTGCTCCCTATTATAAACTATATGCTAATTATAAGTGTAATCTGAACAGCTTTTACTTTTCTTTTAAAATGACTGTACAGGGCATAAACTTTGTTGTGATGCTGTGTTGTTACTTTGCCTGAGGTGCCTTTGTCCTTTAGCACAGCTCCACATGTAGAATATCAGCAAAATACTGGGAGGCCAAGAACAGAGTCTGCATAAATTGCTTATATCACAGGATTACTCCAATAGTGCTATCATTACTGCTAGCAGTTTGACTCTAGCCCATCTTTACGTGTTACACATGTAACTTGAAGAAATTAATGCCCACTGGAATGGAAGTTCCCAAGCATGCTATCATCCTGAAACTTTGTATTATTTAAAAATACCTGGTAAAAAAAGAAATTGCACACTCGGTTGAATGTTGCTTTTCATCAGTGCCCCAGCATCAGATTGATTTAATTCTTGATGAAAAGTTGATGCTTGGAAAAACTGAGGAACAATGAACCAAACTCTGGCATTGGCAAAATCCCAGTACTCTAAGGGGCTGAGTATCATCTGAGCAGCACTCAGCAGCTTAAGCCCTGTATGAGTCACTTGTACTTCATTAGCAATCCCTGGGAATCTGCCCCAAAGGTAAGTGTGGTATTTCTGGCAGTGCCCTTGGGCTTTGGTGGATTCATACTGGAATAACTGAGTGGATAGGAATGGGGATGTGACCCATTTTGGTTCCAGCCAGAGATGAGCTCCATTTCAGAGGTCATTAAAGGCCAAATCTGTCCTTGTGTCAGGACTGCTAAAAGCCCTGAGCAACCTGCAAGTCCCACTGACTCCCTTACAATAGTGTTTTAAAGGCACTTTTGGGTGAGTTGCTGTGATGGCTCCTGAGAGCACTCATCTTTACACCTGATGCACTGAACAGGTACTTGATCCCACGGCATGGATGCCATTGCCATTTTGCTTTGACCCATCTCGAGGGCCAAGCAAAACACAGAGGCACAGTTCATTCCCTCCCCAGTTTGTGGTAGGCTCCCTTTGCTACTGCACATCTCCGGCTTGGCCAATGTCCTCGTATTTCTCATCCCCTCCCTGGGCTGAAAGAACATAACAAAGTGCAAGGGCCCTGCCTTTGCTCACCCAACACTCACAGAGCAAATGAGATGGGAAGGGATGCTGGAGGCAGGTAAACAGGAAGAAGATTTGGTGTTGGGGCTTGATTTTTCTTTTCCCATTGTATTTAGTTTTAGGCAATATTTTGTGTATTTGTTGTTTGGAGATTGTTTTCTTTTCCTCATGTCAGGCAGGGAAGTTGCATGGAAAACCTGACAACCTCACGACTGTGATCTTGCAAGCAAAACATTGGCAGGAATTGTAACACACAGTTCCCTCTCAATACTCAAAATAAGGTTCAGTTTCCCTCTTCACTTGCTGAAGACAGAGGTAAAAAAATGAAACCTTAGTAAGTCTGACAGGCTCTCTGATAACCAATGTCATCTTTGAAACACTCCACTCTCTTTTCTTGGTTGTTGGTGGCCAAACACCAGAAACCCTGCTCAGCTCTTCTCACCCACTGCAGCTCTCAGACCCTTCCCCTCTTTTCAGCCTTGCTCTAAGGAGTGGATCATTACCCTTTTCCCTGTGGGTAGTCTATCACAAGCTATTTTTATTCTTCTCTCTATGCAATACCCTGACTAACTTCCCCATGCCAAATACTCACTAAAAGTCATCAACCTTCAGCAAGGCCAACAAATGAATCAAATCTGCTGCCAGGTCATTTAGAGGATGAGCCAGTATAGAGTTAGGAACATTTTTTAGAAGTCCATAGCAAGGGAATATTTTAAATGCTTTAAAAAGTCATATCCAAACTTCTCAGAATAATTCTATTCTGAGCTACAAGCTGTAGAAGAAGCTCCAGGGGAGTGGCTTCCTTTAGGAACATTAGGGCTTATAATAAACTATTTTTCTCCACTTCATAGATCAGTCCACCCACCCATTCTTCCACCTACAAGTGTAACACTATATACAAGTGTATAAGGCCCCAAAGGAGAAGAATCATTCAGAACACCCAGCCCTCAGTGTTTTCCTGAAAGATGTGCACCACAATTTACATGAACAAAATGGTTTTACTTATCTTATCACTATGTACATTGCTTTTATTTCTCTCCAACTGCATAGCATTTTTTCTCCCTCCTACATTTTCATTTCCCTTCAAGCTACAGGATGGAGCTACTGGGCACTGCTAAACTGCTGCTTCACACTCCCTCTTCCCTCTGAAGCAGATGCAAAGACAGGTGATATGATCTCTGTATAGAAGTCTCTTACCTGTCTCTCTGTAGAGGTAAAGATCTGCTCTGAACACAGTCAGTACAGATCATCTAATGGCTTTTCCCCATCTAGCCCTTCCCCTTGCTTTGTCACTAGTGGATCTATAGGCTGGAGAGCGAGATGCTGGGATTTTTTCAAACACAAGGCTGTCTTGAGTTATGTTTTGGAAGGGCAGGGAAAACAGTGTGGGAGAAACTAGCAAATCAACCTTTGCTTTAAAACTGAGGGAATAAAATGTCATCCTGCAGGACCTAGAGTATATGGGACAGAGGGAAATTTCACACCTTCCAGCCTCACGTGGCAGTCCCATCTCCCACTGCACCCTGGCTTCTGCCTGTCCTCTGAAGGAGGGACTGAAACTTCCCAGAAACCTGGATCTGGTCCTAAGGAAAGGGAAGGGAGACAGCTGCTCTTCCAAGGAAATGCAAAAAGCATATAGCCAGCCAGATCTGCTTAAAGAGCTTAGGAAGGCAGGTTGAGGGAGGGAGAGTCTGTGCACTGGGCACAGTCACTTCTGACAGAAATGCAGCCTGCCGGGAACTCCGTATTGCTTGGAGCAAGCAGTTACACGGCCGGGTGGTGTGCCACTCCTGCAGACTGTATCACTTGGCACACATCTGTTTGACACATCTGGATCACCTCACTCAGGTGTTTTATTTTAGTGCCTGACAACACTGGCAAGCCACACATTCTACACAGAAACACTGAAACCACTCTCCCATGCAGACCCACTAAGCTCGCTGACGAATGCTTTACACGCAGCACTTGCAGGCACCATCTCCACTATCCGCTCAGCCCTCTCTGCTGCAAATGCAGCTTTAGCACACAGTGCCTAGATAAACTCAAAAGCTCCAAGGTTAAGTGGGAAATAGAAATCCAGTGACCCCTGGCTGGGCAAGTGAGCTTAATGACTTGTCTGTTGCTGCATGTACCGAACATATGCTAGCAAACATCTGCCTGAGCAGCCCCTCCAAAATAAATGATTGATGGAAGTGAAAAATGGGATAAGTCAGCTAGGAATCCTGCTAGAAAAGGGTTAATAGGATATATGAATTGCTAGTGAGTAGAAGGGAGAGGAGAAAAGCTGGAGTCAGAGGCAACACCCCTTGTTAGGTGTTTACCATGTCGCATCTAACCCTTTCCATTGCATATGCAAGGCAGATAAATTACTCTGTAAATCCTATTACTCCGCGTGGATAAATCTTACATGCGAGTTAACAAGTCTGGAGAGCTGGGGAATGGAAGCTGCTGAACGGATATTCCAGGATCAAAACAACCCAGCACACGGGAGCTGAGAGAAGCGATATGCGTACACACACATATACACACACACATCCCTCTTCTAGCATCCTTCTTCCCTGATCCCATCTTGCTAGCTCACATACCCCTCTATCATTAAATGGGAGGGATGCAGGACACAGGGGATCATACAGCAGAACATTTGGTGACATCTATCAGGATTTATTTCAGAGAAAGAGAAAGAAAACTTTGCTGCTGCTGTTAGCTTTGCTAGGGGATTGCTCCCTTGATGCT
>JANIJG010003472.1:13870-45196 GCA_024611175.1 Megaceryle torquata
CCTGGTGCTTCAGAACATGCTCTAGTGGCAGGCATGTAGGGGTTATTTTGTGTTTTTGAAGTTGTGTTTCATCAGGGTATTTAGGTAGCTTTATGTTATGGGTATGGTTGTACTTGGTGATTTAGGAGGTCCTTTCCAACCATGAATATTCTGTGATTTTGTGTCTGTGTGGTGTTTAGCTGCCTGCAGAGAGTAAACCATGACCCCAGCCCACGGCAGGTAACTGTCTGCTGGACATGAAAATGTTAGAGGAGGTGGATCCTGCCCATTTCTTCCAGAAATGGGATGCAAACTCATTTTTATGGGGTATTGAACCTGTCTGAATGATAGCAACTGTCAGTTCTTAACAGTTTTCAGCTAGTAGTATCTGAAACCTAGAGACAGCTTTGCTTCTCAAAGCCTGCAACCCCTGATGCCTCCCACAAAACCATTTCGGTAAGCCCTTTCAGCTTTTTAGAGGTTCTTGACCATGCAAAAATATGCTGGAAATTATCACCAACAGTGAATGTAAGCTCAGAGCTGAGCCTGCTTGCCATCCTGCAGCTTTAACTAGTTCTACTACCTGTTACTAGTTACCTACCAGCTAATATTAATAGCTAGCACAGTTGCAGCATTTGAGAGTGCTTTGCATGCACATGACTGAGACTGTTGAGAGCCACAGTGGGAGCTGCCTGCCTGTAGCATTGCAGGAGACCCTGTCGCTGTAGCGTCTGATTGCCTCCTTTCATAATTATAGTTGACACTGAGTAAGTTTTTCATAGCTCTCACTTGGCTGTGCAGAGTCAAAAGACATACTGAGCTCTGTCTGTGGTGAAGAGACAAGGACAATAATAATATATTTATCAATAACAGTTCCTTCTTCCCTCCACCCCCTTCAAGTGGGAGTCACACAATGCAAAGGGATGGAGCTGGAGGCACTGCTGCCACATGGGAAGGTGGCCGCAGGGTGTTGCTAGGATTGCAGCTGAAGGCTGCCCTTGCCCAGGACAGACTCTTGATTCACCATCCCAGCAGAGCCCTGGCCAGTCTTCTCAAAACATCCCTTTTCCATTCTTTATTGTCCCGCATGAAATGCTTTTACTACTTTTTTAGTATGTGGAGAACAATTTAGTCATTTTAACTTAAAGTCAATTGCCTTCTTCGTTTGGGAATATGAAGGTAGTTAAAATGCTACAGAAATTCCATACACCAGCAGTAAATAACTCTAGTGGGCCTTTCAGTGCCTATTTAAAATAGAGTGCATAATCAGAATTAAAGCTGTGGGTTTAAAAAGCAGAGAGAAATATAGGCCCCTTGTAACAGTTGAGCAGAATGTGAGTACATGGCTGGTGCTTCTTTAGGAATACCAATTGCTTCTTTGGAAAAAGAGGTACTGGGGAGTGCCCCGGCCTCCCTGGTCAGCTTCCTTATCCTCTGCAGAGATGGGCACGTGTTACACATTCAGCCTGTGGGGTCTGGCTGAGCTTTGTGCTGAAAAGTGAGCTTTTTTCCATTTGCTACTGTGGAAAGGAAGCTGCTTTCACCCTTACCCAGAAGAAGATGAGCTGTAGGAATATACAAGGGACTTTTTTATATAGCATGGGGGCCAGAAGGGGAAGCAGTGGTCATAAGCAGAGATTGGAAGCTGGCTTGTTAAGTAAATCTCAGCCCGTTGCTGGTTTTAATTTATTTTTTGTTTTATGTGAAAGAGATGAGGCCTTGCAGGCCTGGCTAATATCAAAGCCTGGGCTTTCGCAGATTTTTAATCAAGGTCCACTTTGGGGGGTTCTGGTTTTGGAGTTTGTGGATGTGTAGGGTCTTTTTGGTGTGGTTTTGTTTTGTTGGTTGTTTGGTTTTGTGGGTTTTATTGTGTGTTTGTTTGTTTTGATTTTTGTTGTGTGTTTTTTTGTTTGTTTGTTGGGGGTTTTTTGTTGTTGTGGGTTTTTTGTTTGGTGTTTTTTGTGTTTTGTTTTGTTTTTTTCCTTGCTGCAGTGTCTGGATTTCTTTAGTTAATATTTTCCATTCTTAAGACTTGAGCCAAGTGAGTGATTTCAAATTACACAGCACTTTCCAAGAGAAGTCTTTTTTGTTGTTTGGGTTTTTTTGGTTTGGGGTTTGTTTCATTTTTTTCTGAAGGGCACTTGCAGTCCCATTTCTTTGAAAATCACAGATGGCATCTGCAATCCTACCCCACTGCTGCTTGCTAATTTGGCATTTTTAGCACTGTCTAAATAGTTTATTGTTCATCAAATCTCTATGAAAGGAATTTTATATAAATTTTTTTGTTTGTTTTGTCCCTCTGCTGGCAGGAAAAGTAAATCCCAAAGTATTTCAGCAGGTGCTATTAATATGCAAATAATGGAGAGTACACTAGGTCTAATAGACCTCCCAACTACATGGGAGGTGTCGCTGTTGGAGCAAATTAGCTTTCTGTAATTTGCATGCTTTTTACAGCCTCCTGGGATTATATTTTAGATCAGAGACAATAAAAGCATATGCTGTTAGTTTAAAATGTAACTAATTTTAGACTTTGAAACCATTTAACCTAACTTCTTGGTGTTAAACTGTTATTTGCAAAGAAACTTTTCACAGAGCTTGTAATTTTCATGGCCTTTCTCTTTCCCCATTAACTGTTCCATCTTTCTTTCCAGGTTGCAAGTGAGGAATAAAATCTTCCAGGCGGCTGCATCTTCAAAAATAGGTATTTCTCACAAAATCAAGTCCAGATTTGTCCTAGTTTGGTTCTGAGTCTGCATCCAGGTCCTGATGGGACAGACTGAGATTTTTATGTAAAACTTCTTCCCTTTCTTTTGGCATCTCCCTAAGGTGTAAATCCATCCCAAAAGAATGCTGTGGCTTCTGCTGACCACTCACACAGGGAGGAGGCTGCTCAGAGCATCAAAAAATCTTCTTTGCTAACCCACCAAAGCAAAGAGACACTGAACTGATGTGGCGCAGATGCCCAGTGTGCTTGCTTAGCCCACACCTAGAGACAGAGTTTATTGGAAAGGTCTGTTTAAAACAAATGGGATAAAAAAGCAAGGATTTCAGTGCAAGTTCAGTCTGTGGAGTCAAACATTATTGAACTGTACTGGCACATTATCAATGGCGCTTTGCAAATTGATATTGACAGAGAAAATCATACTGTTGACATCTGTGGTTTGTGACAAATTGAATGATGGGGCATCAGCTGTTGTGCCTGAGAATTTGTGTCTTTATTTCAGGTTCTGCAGTGGCTGTTACTCCTCTGAACGTTCTACACTATTTAAAAGGTCTGCCCAGGTAGGTGCATATAGGGCAGATGCTTGAAATCTGTCCTGTATCCCCCATGCCTGCTTCTGCTCCTCTGCTTTTGGGTATTTGTTGAGCTGGTAGGAAATGGCTCTCATGGCTCACAGCACCATCCCAACCTTGGCTGCCCCAGCTCTTCCTCCTTCAGCTTCGAAGGATTGCAGCAAGAAGTTTGTCAGAGAAACAGAAGGTTTAGCTGACACAAATGTGCTTCAGCAGCAGACTGTAGTGGTGCTGGCTGAGGGAGGCTGTGAAAGGTAGAGAGACAGCCATTTTATTTTGTCTTTCCGCCAGTTGTCCCATTGCCCAGAGTATGTGATTTGTGAGTTTCCTTTGGCTCTGTTGCTCATATATCTCTGTGCAGTTTTTCCAGGTCGCTTGGTCCACAGGGTGATGGCTGCCCTTTTATTTCAAAAGGGGTAGAGTTCAGGGGTAGGATCAAATGTGTGGAGGAGATGGCAGCCAGGTGGAGATGTCAAATTTACTTCTAGCTTGGGAAAGGTTTGTGTCAGCAAGAGAGAGTAAGTCTGAAACATGGCCTTTGAGTCAAGGCCAGGAAAAAAAGTCTTGGGATGCAACTTTGGCCATACAGCAATGTGTGGTAAGACTCTTCTGAATTTTTTGGACCACAACTTTGCCATTGATGTTTTTATATTTCATACACACGATATGTAGAAATGCTTCATATCCCAATTTAAAAAAAAAAGGGGGGCAAGGCTTGATTGATGCTTGACTTCATAGCATTGCGAGTTGTAAAAGGGAAACCCCTTCTCAGTACAAACCCATTGGAAGCAGTGAAATTACAGCCGATTGTCAAATAGACAGAGAATTAAACTGTTGAATTCATTCCTGCTCCCAGAGGTGGCTGCACCAATAAGCTGTCCATGACACAAATTATTTTCATTTTTCAACAGGGTCCAGAGATGAAATGAGCTCTTCTTAAATGTTGCTCCTACCACTCCAGGCTGGATTTGTGCTGGTATGTGATGGTGCTGTGACCCACATGCTCTCCCTGGTGCCCCACAGGTCTTCCTGCCAGGGTGGTTGTGCAGAGCCTCTGTACTGTGCAAACCCAAGGAAGGCTAATTTTTAAAAAAGCTATTCCTGAGGCTGTAAACCAATGGGAAGGGGGGAAAAGTGCTGGAGGTGGCTTGTATTATCTCACTGAAAATGCTGAAAGCTTCTTTTCCCCTCTCATCTCACCCTAAATGTTTGCCAGCATTAATACCAGTGACCTTTCACTTCTGCTGCTTTTCATTAATGGGATGTGGCTTGCCTGTTAAGTCTATGCATTGGAGCTGGAAACACTTGCTTTATTTAAAAAAAAAAAAAAAAAAAAAGAAGAGAAAAAAGGGCTCTGATTACTCAGGTGTTGATACAAAAAAAAAAAGCGATGTTGTGCCAGATGGCTGCATTTGTGAAGCAGAGTGTAGTCAGAAGGGAAGTTGAAGGAGACGAGGCAACTGTACATCAGAAGTGTGAAAGCATGATCAAAATACCTTCATCCTTGTTTCACCAACACTGGATTAGGAGGCAACTGTGGTGAGATGCAAGCAAAGAAAAGCATGAGGGGATACTGTTTAGAAAACAAAAAAGTCTTTCAGTAGTGAACTGCTTGACTTCCTCCAGCAAAAGCTTGGAAGTTTACAAAAAACTCAAGAGACGTCATCATGAAATGGAAGGACTGTAAACCAGTAAGCCTCAGAGCACTGTATCTAGTGTCACTGCAAAATGCCACGTGCAATAGAGTAAAATATTGATAGCAGACTGTGTCACAGGCTTAGTTAGCATTATAGCAGGATATGCAGCTGCCAATCATCTGTAAGTAACCGCTCTCCCCAGTGACACAGACAGTCAACAGCTCCGTGCCATGGCTGCAGATGTCCAGGAGGAGTTTTCTAGTAAGATGTGGGACATGCATTCTATCTTACAACAAGCGTGTTCATGTGGTTTGCTCACTGCTTCGCCCATGCCCACACAGGCGATAGCCAGGAGCCCACATACTGGTGGTCTGAATTAGTGTCTGCTCTCAGAGTGAAAACTGGTGGACTTGTAATAACAACACTGGATATTTTGTACCTCAAATTATTGCTCGCCTCATTGAGTAGCTTTAGTCAAATTTCGGTGCCAGGGCGAGGTACTTGCTGAGCCTGTAAAGCTGAGAGCTTGGCAGGCCTTCAGGCGGGTGCTTTTTACCCCTTTACATCCTGAAACAGATCCTAGGTACTTTCAGCTTTGCTTCCATGCTGCAGCTTTTGGCTGTCACATGGGGAAAAGTTCTGAATCATTTGTTTGATCTGAGATCAAAAATAATTTTTTTTTTTCCATGCTTAAGGTGGCTCTGCTCAAACTGCTTTGTAGCTCCACACCCTCTCCTCCTCTGCAGCCTCTCAAGGGAAAAGGAGAGAGCACCGACACAGACCAGAGGAGGTCAGTCTGAAAGCTTGGCCTCTGGTCCCCACCGTTTAAACCATCTATATTGGTTTGCAAATTTGTGGCGCTTGGGTATCATCATGGGAGTCTGAACTCTTGGATTGTAGTTTGATTAGAACATCACAAGGAAAAATGGTGTTGATTTTCACCCAAACCATTTCCAGACACACAGCTTTCTCACCTCCAACCCCCAAAATGACTTCAGCTTTTTGCAGGTGCTTTCTAGCAATGAACTTCGTCCAAATATATTGAAGGTAGGTTGTGTTGATAACAATAGGTGGCAGGAACATGCATCTCCCTCTGATACTTGTTCTGATACCACTAAAGCTTGAATATGAAAGTTTCATTCTTTTATTTTTATAAAATCTGAATTTCTTTAATAACTTTGGATCAAAAGTTTATTCTCCATACCAGGAAAATGTTGGGTTTTTTGTTACAAACCACATTGTCTTATTTGGGGAATATGTTCACAACTGAGAAAGAACTGCCTTTATTAACAAATCAAAAGCTTATGCTGTCAAAACTGAAATTGTTCTACCTTTTTATGTGCAAATTAAAGCTTCTGTCAAGCCTTCAGCCATGGTGCATTTAATTTGTGGAAATACAAAAATATCTGGCTTAATATTAAAATATTCTGCATGAGGAAGGAAATATTTTAAGTGATGAATTGCATTCAAGTTTTTAAAAAAAATCAGATTTTAAAGAAATAGTGGTGTTTTAACAGAATTTATTTTCCCCTACTTTCACCAAACTTCAGTGCAGTTATTAAAAGTGTGTTTAAGCTATACAGGTGTTTGAATATCTTGTTGGATCATGGTCTTTGGAAGTGAACCAATCTAATGTGTGTCCAGGACATGGGAGCTGCATCCCCTGTATTATTCCTTATAAATGAGTCACAAGACTACTTTTTTAATTAATGGCAAACGTCCTGAGAAACTTTTGAGTCTAGATTCAGTGAAGTTCAAGTAAAAAAGTAAAAAGCAACTAATGAATTAATGTTGATAACTTGTGTTTTGCATGGTCTTTGTAGAGAGGATAAAATTCTGATTATCTAAAGTTGAGTATCAGTTCTATGTTTAGGCTTCCAAAATAAAGAGCTGCCTGTTTACCCATCAGTGCTCAGGAGCTCAGTTTCTGGAGAGTTGGTACCTTGGTTCAGTAGAGTCCTGCAGCACGTGCTTTACTTCAAGCACATGAATGAGGCCACTGATGAACCCTGACATTTTGAACTGGGTATTTTGTTAGATGCTTAAATATACAGAAGTCCTATTTTAAATAGGAAAACTTAGAATGTACTTGGCAGGAACATGACCCTGAGCCTGGCTATCTGTGGGGTGTGCAGTCAAGCCATGAGGCTGATGGTCATGACCCACATTAGTACAGCAAGTTAATATGTACCAAAAGTGAACTCCGTTCAGTGGAGAGCACATTGGGTTTGATCTTCAGACAGTCCATGCTTACTTTAAGTTCATGTCTGACAGTTTCTTTCCCCCTTTTATTGGGGATAACAACAGGTGGTGCTTGTTGGCCTGTCCTTGTTAGAAGAACAAGGAGAACCCTGGTCTCTGACCACAGCATAACAAAGCACTTGCAGAACCTCCCTGTTCAGCGTGGCCAGTGTCTTTAGCTGCATTTTAGCTTAATTGTTTTTTGGTTTGTTGTTGTTTTTGGTTTGTTTGTTTGTTTTTCTCACATTCCTGCAGACTACTTTGTGTTTAAATCCCAGCTCTCCTTTTGTGACCAGGGAGTTTTTACTATGGTGCTTCGGGAGGAGGGGTCCTGTCAAGGCAGGCTGTGTTTGCCCATCATTTTTTTCCCAGTCAGATATTCTATTATATAATCCTGTCTTTGGGGAGGTTTTAATGGTGCCGAGTCCATTTTACCTCATGATTTCCAAGGCCTGAACCAGGGACGTTTGCCTGGCTGTCATAAGTGGCTGTATATTGAGGAGCAGACTCATTCCCTGAAGTGGCCTGTTCTTGGCGCTCAGGGCAGTGCATGCAATTATCCTCCTGAAAAGGCTGCCTGAGCTGCACATTAGAATGCGCCTGTCGAGGCCGGGCTGTGCCCATGAAATCACAGTGCAGGTGTTGCACCTTCATCCACCTGGCCAGCTCTGCCACAGCAATGCTCAAATGGAGGAGTCCTTCCACCTGTACTGGTGCTGTCCTGACCACCCACTTCTCCTGTGCAGAAGGTACAAAAAATACTGTATGAATTTCGTCAATTGTCAGAAGTTCCTTTTGGGTGGTAAACTATCGCCTGTGGGGATCCAGAGTGCCTGCTCCTCTATTGTGTTTGTGCCAGTGTTGCTAAAAATGCGTAATTCTAGCATCCTGGGTCTTAAATAATTTTGTTCTTATGAGCCATCTCTGTAAAGGGAGTTGCTACAGGCTGAGTATGGAAATGTATTAAATTTGAAGGTGTTTATTACTGGTATTAGGTCATTAGCCATAATTAATGGCAAGACAGCTACTGGGTCTCTGGGTTGTCCCGGGTTTTGTCCACGTTCTCTTTTTATATCCACCCCCCAGCATGAATTGTATGATCTTCATATTCTGCCTCTCACCATTAGAAACCAACAAAGTGGTTCAAGGTAGGGATCTTTTATTTCAGGCCATAAACATATGATCCAGCCACCCCATAAAGTACATTCCTCCACCTTACTGCTTTCTGTGAGTTTTCAAGTATACAGCAGAAATAGGGACTGGTCCCCCCAGCCAGTAAAAGTCCCACCTGGCAAAGCTGTTCAGCACGATGCAGATTCCTTAAGGGCTGAAGTCTCACCCAAACGGGTGCATTGTACTTCTGTGCTGCAGTCACAGCTTCCTTGGTTTCTTCCAGGAGCCTGGAAGATGGGGCAGACTGTGCTGTCCCCATGACCTGTTTCTGTGCAAGGCTTCAGAGAAAAAGGTTTCCAGCCTCCATGGTTCTCTGCCAGAGGGACTGTGGGGAGGCAAAGGCACAGAGGTGACTGCATTGGGAGGCAAAGGCACAGAGGTGACTGCATTCCTAAGCCAGACACCTCCCTGATGACTTTTCCCCAGTCAGGAGTACTGCAGCCTTGTGCACTTGATACCTTAATTGGCCTGTGTGCAAGCTGGACACCCCTCTCTTTATTATTGTTATTATTATGCAATCAGACACTACTTACTTACAAAATGTGCTGGGGATGCACTATTTATACAGAAACTATGTACACTGAAAACCATTTTCTCCTTGGTGATTGCAGATAATGTGGTAAGCTCTGCTTTGATTCATTAGTGTAGCAAAAGAGATATTCAGAATTATTTGGTATAATTCACAGCACTTCACAATGCATATATTTTCATAGTACTCTAAATCTACTGCTTGTGCTAGTAACTCAAGCAGGTGGTGACTGGTTTGCCATAGCACTGTCATCTTAGAATTGTGATGGGGCCAGTTTTTCATTGTAACTGGCCAGCCTGGAAGCATTAGCAGCATGTTTAGCACAGTATTTGTAGTGAGCGACCACTGTGCAATGATGTGGCTGTTTGTAGAACTGCTTCTGAGGTCACCAAGGATTGGCAATGTCTCTGGACCCCAGCCTTACAGCAGACTCTGACTCCAAAGATGCCTGAGTTGAAAGCTGTGGGGAACCCTCCAGAATGGAAGGACTTTCTTCTCTGCCCCCAGGCTGACCGTGTGTTTTCCAAAGTGGCGGAGAAGAAGTCTGTAATTTTGTTGCTTGGGTTGAAAAAAGAATCACTATGTTAATTTTAATTAGTTCATTTTATTTAGGAGCAGTTTATTATTTTTTAATATTTCTTTCTACAAAACTTTGTGCCACCTCTACTTTTTTTTTTCCTCCTCCAGCAAGGTGAGTAAACTCTGAGGATTAGCAATGACTCACCAGTATCTCCCCTCCCCTTTCGCATTCATTCCTTTGCTGCCTTATCGGGCCCATCCTTCTGGCCACACTGACCTGGGCATGACTTCATCTAATACAGTGCTGGATGAGCCTCCAGAGACTTGCCACTTACCTTCACACGACCAGCCAGCACGATCCTGTAATGTCTCTGACTTTAAACACTGCTCTTAAGATAGAGACTCAAAAATTCTTTTGAGCCATTAGTAGCCTTTGGCCCCGGGAAATACGTATAATTTAAAAGTGCGGGGTTATAATTTTTTTTTTTATGAAACCAGACTGCAGTTTCTGGTGGCTATTTAAAATTTTTTCACCCAATCATCATGTGCATATAGATTTCACCACCACCACCCTCACAGCAAAGCTTCTCCGAGGCACCTTTGGAGACAGGATTTAAAAATATCACTACAGTGATTAAACTCAGCCTTGGACAGTTGAGACCATTAGGTGGGGGTTTTTTGCAACTTATTTTTGTGTGTCATTCCCCCACCCCCAAGCTCTGAGCACTTCTCGCCTCTCTCTGACTTTACTGGGCACTGTAGTGTATTCACACACCTCTGGAAATCAGAAGCATAATTTAAATGTCTAACTTGAGTTGCTTGGTGACCACAGTTTTTCTTTTAATATCACAGACTAAAGTGTTCATATTGTTATCTGAAAATCTTTATTTAGTGTTGCTGAGTTTCTTTGGCCTGTACCTGGCAAATGGAGAGGTGATCAGAGAGACTTCCCTCGGTTTTCAGCTGCTTCTGCCTCTAAGGTGGAGGTTACACGTGTAACAGATTCACCCATTTCAATTAATACTAATCAGTTATGTATTTTTAAAATAATGATCTGAAAAATTTCACAGCAGTTATCAGAAGGAATCATTTAACAACGAGGAGCTGCTTTCATTGCTGAGATTCCTCTATGTATGTATTTGCTTCTCTGTCTAAACATCTGAAATGTTTAGGAAAAAACATAAACATGGCCAACGTGTACATGTAATGCACAAGATTTCACACCCCGGGGGGCTCTGTATTTATAGCTCTGTCATGTTCCTTGCTCGTACTGACCTGCAGAAGAGGATATTTTCCTTATCTGATTAAAAGTTGTCTGTCATGGTGTGCTTATTGCAGCACAAAATACTGCTTAAAACTTGACCCTGAACAAATTTTGTACAAGGACAGTTTACCCCAGAATTGCAAAGGAGATGAAACCCTCCTCAGTCCAGCCAAAGGAGTGCAATTGGTGGGTATATAAAACGGGGGGGTGAGTCTAAAAATCCTTCATGGAGCTTCAGTTTTAAATGCACAAGTCCTCTTATCCTGACTGGGCCTGTTTTCCTCCTAACATTACTCCACTGAACCCAATCATACTAACGTGGATTTTCACTGATGTGTGATTCAGAAATTTTAAAAATACATTTATTAATCATTGTGTGACTTGAAAAAAAAGTTAAAGGCTCTTTTATCCTTATCAGATGATGCTGTTCTAAAAACCTGTCTGTAACCGTGGCATTCAAAGAAGGGGCTCATGCTGTTTTCAGTGGGCATCACGCTGTGGAGAGTTCTCCACTTCTGCCCCGTTACGTGATGCTAATTCTTCCTGCTCAGCTCTTGCCGGCTGCAGCGCTGACCCACCTCCGGCCTCTGCGACACAGAACACTTGGGACAGGCGTTCAGCTTCAGCAGCGTGAGGAGAGGAGGGGAACAGCGCAGTGCACTCAGAGCTTGTAAATGGAATTGGTTCTTTTATTTAAGAAACCAAGAAGTACAAAAAGTAAGTAAACATTTTACTCTTTTCAACAGTGCTGAGCAGATCACAGCATGACCTGCTGCCCCTCTCGCTGGCTTCCCTTAGGTGCGGCTGCCTCACTCTATTCTGCCCTTAACATAATTATGTATTTGTGTTCAACAACCATCGCCAAAAAAAAAACTTTATAGTGGATTAGTACCTTCACATATTTCACATCCCTTTCTGTTCACATTGTCCATGACCAGACTGTGATATTTGGCTTTATTTTTCATTAGTTGTAATTATTCCCAAAATCATTTATGGAGGAAGGATAACATTTTTCCTCCCTATGTTGCTAATTCAAAGGTGACAAGTAGTACGTGCGCCACAGACAGAAGATGTGCTATGTGCGTATGCTGGTTCTGTGGCACTATTTCTTTTCCCTGATTGACTGAATGTGACTTGTGAAAGTTTCTTCATTTAAGAAGAATTCCCTGCTAGTTATCTGTAGTGGTCATTCAGAATTTATTTCTGCAAATATTTTTAAGTGTTCTGGTTCACTCGCCATTATCAAATATTGTACTTATTACATTTCCATCTATTAAGATAGTTGTCAGAATAGCTGGAGAAAGCAAATACAACTCCTCTCCCCCTTAAAATGCACAGGTTATATTTTGTATGGAAGCTGCAGGATTTTATTTTATTTTCAAATACAGAATTCTTAATTAAGGGCCTAATTATAAAATATACATACTCATTCTGCTGAGCACTTAGCCAGTGCCCTTTGGTCCTTTAGGAGCAGTTACCTGAGTTCACCATTGTAAACAGGAACCTTCACTCTGGGACCTACTTAAAAGCTGCAATAAAAAACTGAACCTAAATAAATCCTCTCCAAATCCCTTTAAAGTTGAGTATCTGAGGCAGCAGTAAAGAACTGGCCAAAAGAGAGGGCTGGTAAACCAGCCCCAGTGGGATGTTTTCCAATGAGACCCAAAGCCAAAAGGTCTGGTCTGTTTTGTCATGTTAATGAAGCCTGAGATGACAGGGATTTGGCAGGGCACGGTCCCATACAGTCACAGCCAGGATGCTGGAAGGCCAGGGCATTACACTTAAGCAGCATGGGATACAAACCTACAGCCCAGCCTGGTCCTAAAACTTCATCTAAAATTAATCCAGAGCCAAATGCGCTCTTCACAGTCCAGATCTTTGTGACAAAGTGTTTTTCAGAGTAAGTGATAAATATTTTGCTAAATATCTGGTGTTCAGACCCTGAGCCATTTGCTTGCTTTCCAAAGGTACTTTGGAGATGCTAAAAGTGTCCAAAACATTCCCAGTGAACTTCCAAGCTGAACCAGCAGTACAGGGCAGCATGCACATAGAGCAGATGGATTTTAGAGTATGTGTGCTGTACAGCATCACTATAGTCTTCAGACTTGATCAGTGCTGGCGTACAGTGCTTCAGGGGGGAAAAAAATGGGAAAAACAAAAACCAGCATGAACTATAAATGAAAGCCTTGCTTTGGTTTATTTGCCCAGTTAGCTTTGCATTAACTTTCCCACAACAGGATTTACATTCAATTTTTCATGCCAAGCACAAGTGTCTTCTGAATCCTGAAGCTATCACGTTAGTTGATTCAACACAAAGAAGAGGTGCTGCAAAATAATGTCAAGACTATTTTCGTACCAGGACATGAAGAGGAAAAAGTCAGTTTTAGTATTACCATGTCAGCAAAAAGTAACCATTTTTTCACACAGTCTTTTTAAAGTTCAACTCTTGCGTTCCAACCTCAACCCCCCGAGGTGTAAACACAACAGCTCTCCCACATCGTGGTGTGTGTGGTTGCTCTGAATCACAGTTTGGGGATGCTCTGACCACTCAGTTGTTATGGAAGCGATGCCTCTGTGGGGTTGGCTTTGTCCCAGGTGCTGCTGCCCTGCTGTACTGGGCAGGCAGAGTCATGGTGAGTGCTGCACACAAAAACCTCCTCTAGAGCGGAACTAAAGAGCAAATACAAACCTCTACCTCTGCCAGACAGAGTCATTTACCTTCAGCTGAAGAACTGCTGTTATTTACTACTGCTGTCTGAAGAAGTCTTCATTTCAACAGAAAAATGTGTGAAGTACAGAATATTCAGGGGAAGGGAGGGAGAAATTTGAAGGTCCTTAAAGTTCCTGTGAAATCAATCAATAAATTAACAAGCAGTGGGTGTGGTATTCAGTCACCACCCTTTCTTTCCTCACCCCCCCAGAAAGCACTTTCCAGATGGATTTTCCCCAAGATGTTAATATTGTGCTGGTTCTAGTGCTGATTGAAGCAAGGTAGCAAGTGGTTATTACAGGCCTGACATGCCTGTTCTGCCAAGAAACAGCATGAGCTTTCAACTCAGAAAACAAGGTGAACTTTGTTGTTTAATCAATCTGTTTTTGCCTGCCTTGGCCAGGTACACACATTCGTGCTCACAACGGGGAGGACTGTTAATTTATGATCAGCTTATTTGTAATTTTCTTAGTTGAGGCCTGGTTTAGTAAGGGTGGAAACAATGTTCAACCCAAAGATTTTTTTCTCCAGGGAAAAAAGTTCTTCTTTCAGAACACTGTCCCCACCAGGTCTTCCATTTTACCCCGTGAGTGCCTTGTAAAGAGGGCCAAGAAGCTCACAGCTCAACGCAGTCACTGCCTCACTAAACCATTAACTGGGAGCTCATTCATTGCCTATGGACTCCCTGCCTGAGAACATCTGAAATAACAGAGGCTGGGAGCCTTTCTGGGTGACTTTTGCCTCAGTGTCCTCTCTTAAAGTCTGAGTAGGAAGTAATTCTTCCACCTGCAGTCTTCTTCATGTCCCTTGCCTTTGTTTTCCCCAGGCTGACTAGGTATAAAATGTCAGGGCAGCTCAGGGCTGTGTCCTCCTACCAGCCTACAGCCAGGCAGCGTGCTTTACGTTCAGCTGTCCCTATAGAGACAAACCAACCAAACAATAAAATCAGCGTGGTGGCTTACCTTTAACTGATCTGGTTTGCCCGTTGGAGAGCCTCTCTTGGATCTTTGGGGTAAGCAGTTTGTCTGTTCATGGAGCTGATGCTCCTGAGCATGAAACAAGAAGCTGAAGCATTTTTAGCTAGAGCCAGGCAAAGGCAACATTCCTGTTTTCTGCTTCTCAGAGTACATTTGCAAATGAGAAGCAGTATGCAAATGTTCCTCTTCAGCAAGAATTCCTGGTCCATCTTCTTCATTGCCTGATGGACTCAGACCTAGTCCATCAGCTCAGGGGCAGGAAAAACAGGCCATGTCAGTACGTGACAAAGAACCAGAAATGAAAGTGGGATGTAAATGGTGATAGTAGGGTGTATGTTAATTCTGTTGGATTTTGCTCAAAAATTAATGTTTAAATTAAAACATTACTCAGAAAGATATGCACAGTGCTTAAAATAACAAACCTTTTATTCTCAGGGTCCAAACATTTTGCTATTCTATTTAAACTGCTTTATTTGCCTCCTTTTCACTTGGTACTCTTTCTTTAAAACCAATAAAAATTATGCTGTTCAGAGGCATGCGTGCACGTGCACATGTGTGTGTCTCCCCCTTAAAGCAGGCAGTATAGCTATTGTTTTCAAAACTGAGTTACTGTTCTGGCAAAGCATTCATATTTAGGGTATGAAAACTGCTCAGCAGCCTCAAGGAAAAAAAAATTCCATAGGTTTCTTGTTTCCACATTTTCCAGTTACAGGCCTGTGTTGAAAAATGTCAAAACTTCTGATGAGAAAAACCCTAGAAATGGGTAGAAAGCTAATGCTCTCACGCTTAGGACCAGCTGCTAATACAGGAATAAATACAAACACTCCTATTAACGACTATCAAAGTGAACCTACACTGCTGAACTGCTTTCTGTTTGCAGACATTTAAGCAGCATCAACCACCCTCACATACTGAGGCCTGAGAAAACAGTTCTGAAGGGCCAAAAGACGCAGATAAAATGTATCTGTGATTACGCCTGACCTTAGGCATACAGTATGTGAAGCTGCGGGAACCATGCACTGAATCGCTGATGATAAGTATGGTGATAACTGGTAAGACTGTGCTGAACTACTGTGAAACAATTCAGGTAGTCAGCAAACAGGGCTAATTGCTAGTTTGGGGGATATTATGGGTAATTTACTGCCCACTGAGGGCTTCTACCTAAAAATAAGCGCGCCTTTTTTTTTTTTTTTTTTCACCTTTTTTTTTTTCTTTTTTTCTTTATCTTTTGCACAGGACTTGCATGTTAATGTAGAATTCCTGATGCAATTATATGTGAGGGGGACATTCAGATGCACTTTCACAAATGCCCTTCTGCTTCTCAATTACATTAACTGCCTTGACAGATCCTTTCACAAAAACCTTATTCTTCACTTTTTTCCAAAGAGCAAATAGGCATTAAGCTGGATGGTGCTGTTATCCAGGATGTCTTGATCAAAGGTCTGAGAGTAATACAATAAACACAAGAAAAGAAACTACTGGTGGTTTCCAATACAAACTAATGGGAAAGTGTCAAGTGAGCAGATACTGACAATTCAGCCCTGAAACCGAATGTTTGTGCTTGAAACTCCACCTTTGAGAGGGAAGAATAAATATCCACAGAATGTTTTGGCTATAATTACTTCATTTAAGAAAAAAAAAAAAATGCTGAATTCAGTGTGCTAAAGTCAAGACATTAATATTTTTGGCATGTAAAGATGTAAACCACATGTTTAAATGAAATGTCATCCCCTGGGTTCACATTTGCCCACTGAACTACAGCACAAACCCTCCACAGACCTTCATACAATACACATTTTTCAGTTCATTGAAGAAGGCCCCTGCTGCTTCTCAAGGAAAACTAACTTGCAGAAGCAAAATAAATACTGGCGTCGCAGTGTAGCAGCAGAGCCACGCACACACAGATGTGTAGCATTGTCGGCTTTTAAATCAGATAAGGAGTATTCAGACATAATCACTCCAGTGTCTGGGCCACGTCGCATGCTACAGAGCTGCCCAAGTATGGCCTGACAGACACATGCAGTGTGTGTTCAGGCTAAATGGCAACAAGCTGACAGTATTTCATAACAGCCCTGTTATGTCTAGATAGGCAAATGTTTGTGTAATTTAGCTCCACTTTGAAATAGCTAAGAAATCGTGACACAAATGGAACTTTGTGGTGAGTTGTCAATGATGTCGTACCTGCCGGATGATGACGTTGGCCGAAGGGGCGGCCTTGGGGTGCTGCGCTGCAAGAAAAAATAGATATGGCTGTATGTTTGGGTGTGGGTTTAGCTGAACTATGGCATGCATAGGGTTACTAATGTCTGCTCTTAGACAAGATACCACTGAAAAAGCGAGGAAAGAGCACTTAACCCTACAGAAATATGGCTCGCTGGTTCTGTGGTAGGCCTATTAAGACATACAAAGTACCTCAGCAAGGGAAAATTTAACTTACATATACCACCTGATTTTTAAGTAAAGAAATATTGGTAGGGTGGGGGGAACAAGTATTTTTTTAGCTCTAATTTATGGCTGAGCAGCTTCATTTTAGTTACTTCATGAGAATATTTTAAACCAAGCCTGCATAATATTAAAATAAGTTAAAATGTATGTAAAATTTATGAGAGCATGTCAGGTGCAATGCTTGATAAAGTAAGTTTAATGCTTCAGAATTTTTTTCTTCAGGCAGAGAAAGCTGAATCCTGCAATTCTAGGTTACAGTATAATTTTAGAAACTCTTTTCCATTATACCATTCTTTTATTAATGAGATCCAACCCAATTTAACGAAAAGAGGTAAATTCCTAAAGAGTTTTTGGAAAGTCCTCAGCAGGTTGGAAGCCGGGAGCGTATGATAAAAGAGGATATTTTCCTGCCATTCATATGATCCAATTTTTTAAAAACACAGAGGAAATCAATTTACAACCAACTTTATAAGCATGCCTCTTCAGTGTGGTTTTACTTCTGGAAGTGCTGCCTCAGCCCGTGAACAAACAAAAGCTTTGGCAATTGACAGGGGCTGTACATCACTTTGAAAACTCTTCATTTACTGGGGATGTGTTGTGTTGTTTCATTGTGTGACACTCCCAATTATCGTGACAGAGCTGAATGACAAAGTACTGTCACCCCACTGAAAATTCAGAGCGGCTTCTTTCCATTTTTCTGCCTGGTCACAGGAATGTCACCGAACTGGCACAAAGGAACGGCAGGAGCAGCAAACAGGGGGAATGTCTGCACACTGCTCCAGCGTATTAAAAATTCAGCTCCTCGGCAATATTAAATCTGAATTTACTTCCATCAAATAGAAACTTAGCATATCTCATTCTTCCATTATAAAATATTGACATCAGAAATAGTGAATTCTGAAATGAAGATTATAGATGAAAATGATGTGCTCAGTAATTATAATTTTTTTTTCTTTGTTATTATTCCTTTCCTCTGAAGATTGCACAGGCTGTTGCCACCAGTAATGAAGTTAACATGCACTGCCAGTGCAAAGTGTGCCGCAAAGTTATTCCTTCCCTCATTATGGATGAGGGAGGCGAGACAGTGGGAGGAGGGTGATTTCCCCAGCCAAACTCATACCCGAGTGGGACAGCTCTCCTCCATCTCATGTCTTAATCATCATCCCGAGTGATGAGACCCTTGGTGCCATCTTGTTTCTGCCTGCTTTTGTTCTGCTCTGTCCCTGGGGTTTTTTAGGTCTTTACTGGGGCTCAGAGCTATTAATGACAGTTTTTGTCTCAAACTAAACAGCCAGTTCACAAATGCTTTCACTCCTGACAGATCCACTGCCCTGTAATATTCTCAAATAACCAAAGCCCTAAAAAACACAGTTACAGGAGGTGAACCATCCAATCATTTACCCCAATAGCTGTCCGCTCCTCCAACCCCTTCTTGAGGGGCTTCACACCGAAAACAAGAACAGATCAGTAGCTTGGGCAACTTGCACCAGAATAACACTTTGGGTCTGTGCGTGTGGAGATAGCACATAGATGAGTGTGGCTTCCCAACAGAAAAGCTTCTCATCACACCCCTGAAATTTAAACACGGCTAATTAAATTGTTCCTGGCTTGTGTCTCTCTTAGGTAATTACTCAGAGAGGTGTTAGGCAGAAGGATGGCTTCGTCTGCAGGTGCTTGCTGAACGTTACCTCCACATACTCTTGAACCCTGCCTCGTCACCTACGGATGTTTTCAAGGAGCGTAATATATACAGCGTGTGACACCTGATACTGTATCTGTCTCATATGCTTCTTACAAAAATCAATCTAAATCAATAAATTGTCCACCCTCCTCATACAGTATTTGCAGAGGTTCAAAGACAAGACCAATTACTCTTAAGGTTGATTTGTCAGGTGTCAGATGAGAATATAGAAGTTGAAGCATTATATTTAGGAACAGATTTATCTAGAGGACCTGAAGAATTTGCTTTGCTATCAACAGGTCTATACACAAAGCTTTTATAGTACCTTCTGGTAGAAACTGATACTTCACAGAATAAGGGGCATGTTGGGTTTTTGTTGTGCTTTTGTTTTGGTTTGCTTTGGGTTTTTTTTGTTTGGTTTGTTTTTTTGTGGGTTTTTTTCTTCTGTTTGGTTGTTTTTTGGTTGTTTTTTTGTTTGTGTTTTTTGTGGGGTTTGTTTGTTTGTTTGTTTTTGGTTTTTTTTTGTTGTTGTTGTTTTGTTGGGGTTTTTTTTTGTTTGCTTTTTGGTGGGGTTTTTTTCACAATTCACATCATATAGCTGCCTGATAAAGCAGGTAACCAAACACCAAAGAGCACTGAAGTCATGGTGGTAAAACTCCTGAACTTGAAGGGCTTTCAGTACTGACCCTTCTTGCAAAACACATTGCCTTTTCAATACCTGACTTCCTAGGTACAGATGTAAATTCCCTGTGCTTCATTTCTGTTTAATATATACCTGTCTTTATCATGCATTTGGTCTCTCAGCTTCTGCTCAAAAAACAAGACACCCCCCCCCCCTCCTGGCCAGTCTCACAGGCCTAAAGATTAACATGAGAACATTTTTGTCCCTGCCAAAACCACAGCACACAAATACCATAGCTTATTATAATCGCACAAGATATTCCCAAGTTTAGCAGTTCTCATCCCAGAATACCAAAACCCTCTCTTAGTGTGGCCGACAAATCAATATGCATTATTATTACGTGCTCGGATACTACCATGATAGATATCAGCTTTCTGCTCATGCCAAAATTTCAGCAAGCTGTTCCCTTGAGTATTTATGCTTGTGTACTGTATTTAACAACAGCCCATTCAAAATGCTCACAACTCCCAGGAATGAAATGCACATAATTTAGGAATCACTGCACGGCTATTCAGGCATCATGCTGTGTCAAGGGAAAATTAAATCTCTGACTCCCTCCCTCTTTTAAAACAAACCTGTAGTTTGCATCATATTTTGGGGAGCTGCATGAAAGTTTCATAAAGAGCAAGTGAGCACGGCTCTCTTTCCTGCTTAATGGCAGTGCCTCCCCATTAATGTTCCAAAATGATACAGTAGTTTAAAAAAATGGTCTCAGCATGCATGCATTGTATCACATTAAGAAATCAGGATTTTCTAGGCACTGCACAGCATTAATTACACAGAACATGCTGCAAATTTAAATTAAATGGTATGCCATGTTCTGTTGTAAATATCAAAATGGATTGCAAGATACAGCCCCATATTTGTTCCTGATTGGCATTTGTGCACTGAACAGGATCGGAAAATCTCTACGATATATTTTGTTGTTGTTTTAGGTGCACCTGATGCAAATGAACTTTTTGGTTTTAGCAGTACCTAGCATCACAGTTACAGGTCAGAATTCCATGCTAAAAGGAACCCTCCTTCCAAAATAATCATAATACTAGAAGAAAAAAAAGCAAATCTCCCCTTCCCAAGGATTTACAATGTAGGGGACTGAGGAACACCAAGAGGAAAATGGGGCATATCTGGGACTGATGCAGGTCAGCGTGAAGGGAGTGGACCTGTTTTTTGTCACGTGGAGCAAGTACCCAAGATCCTGTGTAAGCAAATGCTGTGTGGGCTGCAGATCACCTCAGTGGAGGTTGCAGCTGGAATTTAATGCAGGAAGGGAGTGAGGGGTGAGCTGGGCTTGGGAATGTTTGTCACTATTATGAGGAGAGTTTGATCTAGTCATGCAATGAGAAAAAGACACTGGCTGAGAAGAATATAAGCAATAAACAGCAGATCTGTTAGGTTTTGTATCCTTTTTCTTGGCATAGGTATTGAAATCACATTCCCTTGTGATTTCATAATAGCAGATTGAATTGTCAAGATCTCACCAGCCTGTGCCCTTAAACAACTGGATGAAGTGTATTTTAGCCTGTATTTCTATGTGATTAAATACTAAACAAATATTTTAAAACCCTGCACATCAAAGAAAGGATGGCATTTATTTAATTGTATAGACAAGGCATTTAAAATAAATGTTAAGCAATTTGTGAAATGATTAGCATGGAGCTGAGAAGGATGAGTGCCAGGCTGAATCAGCACGAAAGCATGAGGCATAAAGGAGGCACATCATAAAAGTTGGGGCAGGGGTGTGCAGAGACTGACATCTTCAAACCCAGGCTCACCATAATCATTCTAAATTATCTCCCCTTTTCTGTGCCTTTTGATTTTGGGACTGAACTCCAGTTTTCCTGGCCCATTATGCAGCAGTCCTCTGTGTACAAGTGCAATTATGAAAGAAACAAACAACCAAAAGCCCCCCAGAACAAAGGAGGATTATCTAATCTACCCCAGAACAATGAGAAGACTAAAACTAAGCTCAGGATACCTCAACCTCATAAACTTCTTTCTCAGACCTTCTGAATAAGAAATACCTCTTGAGCCTTCCTCAGCTAGTCTGAAACATGCTTCCCTGGATCAGGCTGTGAGTAGTATTCTCATGAGATTGTCTAGTAAATAGAGGCTGGGCAGTGGTTAAAATAGTATTTGTGCCAGACCTCCTCAGTGTCTTGTGTGGGTGTGATGCTGGATGTTCAGGAAGTGGCTGGTGACAACAATAAAACCTGATGTACAGCTGTTGTTCATTCTTATATCTTGACAGCAATGCCTTGCTGCCACCACCATGACATAGTCAGCTTTTGAAGACCTGCTTTTCCCTGGGAGCTGCGAAGAGATGCTGAAGGATGTCTAACTTTTTCCTCCATGCAGAATGAATGAGGTAATGGTCAGACAGGTGAGATGGACACTATAAGACAACCCCTTTCCATATGCCTGACACAAACAGGTGGGAGAGCACATGGCTTTCAGCTCTCTTATCACCTTTTAGCACTTGCAAAAAAAAAAAAAACAAGCCAAAGAGAGTTTATGTGCAGCTCAGGAAGCTCCCAGAAATGAACGTGTCTGTGATTTAATAACACATCTACACAAAACGACACTTCTCCTAATATTCACTGAGAGAAAGAAGGCAGAGCAGCGTGGGGCCATAACCAGCACACGATGCATTACTATTGCAACAACAAACAGCTCAGCTACCAGGTATTTATTTTTTCAGTATGCACAATCGTTGGAGGAGAATGAAAATTTTTCTTTGACACTCTGACAGAGCTGTAGAAAGCCCTGTGCTTCCCCTGGCTCCCATGGTCCTGACAAGAAACAACTCACAAATTCTAATAAATAGAAAATAGAAATAAATACTTTAACTATATGGCATAGGGTTTTGAATGGCTTTCTGAATCGGAAAGTGCTGCTCGTACATCTTTGTTATTTCTGCACTCTGTAACGTTGGCTCTCCAAAAGTCAGAGGCAAAGTGAGATAGATACTACAAGGATCATAGACACTACAGTGGGAAACCAAGTATCAATGGTACATCCAGATTTATGGTAGGTGGTGGCAGTAAAGTGAAAGCAAAACTGTTTGCACCGTCTGTATTGTTGCCCATTACTGGGTATTTGCCCTTTTTTCTTGCTTAGCTACAGCTGAAAGAATTGAAAATTGTACCTTATATACAGTATTAGGAGCCACTTTTTGATCGTAAGGTCAATCAGACGAGTTTACCTGCTTGAGGTACTTATGGCACAATCACTCAGTGTCTTTAAGGAAAGGATAGAGATATTTATGGGTAAGGTATCTTGCAGAATCCTTCCCATTTCATAGAGGTCTTGGATAAAATGACCCAGGAGGCCCCTTCCAAGTCTATCAAATGTGGTTCCCTGATTGATGCTGTTCCCCCCCAAGTCTTTTCAAAACACAAAGAGCTGTTATAAAATTTAATATGATACACTATATAACTTTAACACAATGCCATTCCCTTATAGGAAATGGTTAGCTGCTAGCACAGGAAGCTCACACAAAAGGAAGAAAAGAAGGAAAAAAGAAATTACGGTGCAGTTTCTCTGCCAAGGCATATCGACTAGAACATTTACACTGCTTCTTAGTAGGGTCCCTCATCTGTGCAGGGGGACACCAAGTCATGGGGGCATATAAGTAAACCAGATTGTAGCGTATATTTTTCCAGAAGAGCCTAACAAGGCCTGAGGTAATTTTCTGTGCTGCACAATAAGCATCCCCTCACTGCTACAAAGCAAATGGACATCCAGCTCTCCTTATAAATAACTGCCTGGTGCTATCATTGGCTGGGCATAACGTAGAGCTGCCTGGAGGCAAGAAACAGGCATGTCCAGCCCTTCTCTTCGTGCTCACTCAAGGGCCATAATTCAGGCACAGCCTCCACCTATGCTCTCAAACTCTTCTGTGCTTACAAATGGCAAGAATGAAAACAATACAAAAATGAGAAGAGGCTCAGAAAAGCCTGTTCTGTAATTAATCACCATCTCTGATGGCTTGGTCCCAGCCTGCTCCCATTCATGCAGCCATCATGCAGCAGAAGGAGCAAAACCCTGAAAACAACACACAAAAATGTTGCACTTCTAAAACCTTTTGCTAAGTGCAGCAAAATCTCTGAGTAGAGTGTTCACTGACTAAAGACCATGCAACAGAGTTTTGGCCTTTTTTTCCCCCTTATTTGAAGACAAGACACTGCTTAAGAGCAAGTTCTGGTTTTTTTTTTAAGGAGTGGCCAATTTGTGTTATAGCATTGAGGCCTTCCTGACACCAGTGCTCCAGCAAGCTGAAGATGGTAGAAAAGAAGGACTCAGTGGCTGTCATTTGGGAACAAGTGTGTGTGTGGGGGGGTGATTTGGCTTTTGGACAGAATGCTCTCTGGGTCTTTTACCAAATAATCTAATAAATGTATATAGTATTTCTTACAACTATACATTGGTTTTGGTTTTGCTTTTGTTTTTGTTTTCTTAATTTGAGGAAAGGGTTTTGCTGAAAATTTCCTTAATTATTTCTTATTTTCTTCCAAACTATTAATATACTTAAAAGTTCAGGTCAACTTAATGAAATTTCTGAAAAACAACCAACCAGGCTCTCTGGGTTTAAATGTGGTTGAAATTCTGTAGATGGCCTTCACAGTTCTGTATTAAGTTTTAATTTTAGGATCTCACAGGAGAAAAAAATACTGCTTTAAAATACAACTTTAAAAAAAAAATACAACTTTATTGGAGTTCACTTTCCAAAAAATTTTACACTAACCTTTCTATTTTCACTCCAGCTGCTTTAGTTAAAGGCCAATCTCTTCTTCCCACCCCTGTCTTCTTGGGACAGCTCCGTCAGGAAGTAACAACATCCACATCCACACACTCCAAAGGCTTTTGCAATCTCCCTAATGTAAGCTGTTCCCTTTTGCCGGGCAGGCTGGGATTAACTCTTTTATTAGCATTTCTAACCTCACACCTGTGGAAAACAAGATATAGCCTAAATTTTTTATATTCTATGGAAGCTTGCAGCCTTTTTTACCTGAATATTTGTGAGCTCAAGCACCCTACAGATGGGGGCAAAATGAGGCCCATTAAAAGTGCTTTCCATGAGAGCTCTCTGAAGCCCCCTTGGGACCCTCCTATTCATTTATATTGTACTCAAGGGTCAATGGCTATTCCTAAAAGCTTGTGTTTTCATTCAAAAATATTTTCCCATTACCATAAGATTTGGGTCTCTCCAGTTGAATCATATTTGTGGGAGCAAATAATAACCTTTTGATACAATGTGTTGAAAACAACCAATGTATTTTTTCCCCATTCTTACACCAAAAAAAAAGTTACTTTTATCAAAATAAAAAATCTGACCTGGCTTTAATCCTGATGGTGCTACAATTGCTCATCTGTAACTCTCACTTCCTCCCCACATCACAGCTCAGAATACAACGCTCATGTTGGTAAAGCACTTCTGACTGGAGTCAAAAATGGTAAAAATTAGCCTCAGTGAGTGGCATGAGCAGAAATTTTAAGGCAGGAAAATTTATCTCTTGCTCTTTGTCTTACAATATGGTGTATTTTAGTGGTTGGAAGATTTAGCTTTCAGGTGTCCCATATATATAAATCCTAGTGGACAACAGTTCTTCAGCTTCTTTTTTAGGTCATTTGTGCTCAACATCTGGAATATGCCAGGGAATTAGGGTTGAGATAAGGATGGAAAAGAACTTTCCTATAGCCTTCAGGTATTGGTCAAGGGGCAGGATTAGGAAACGGCCAAAGCAAAACGAAACTCTCTCAGCTACATCTCCTCACTGGGTTACATGAGGTCATGGCTATTTGACATAAATATCCTGATTTTGGGCCAGCTCTGTCTCTCCTTTCCTGTATCTTAGGCCATTAAGTACTTTGATGATACAACTGCTCTTGGGGTTTCTCCTTTTGAAAGATTTATGCTTGGTTTAAATCTAATATGAACACTCCACTTTAGCTTTCAGGAGGCCAAGACACTTAAAAAATACCTTAGCTGGGCAGGACAAGCTAGGAAGGCAAAATATCACTCCTCGGGTCCCTTGTAAAGTTGTTCAAATATCACTTGAATGAGAACTTCCCAGCTGCTTTGCTCTGTAAACAGATGCATCCCAGCTTTAATGCAGAGGGATGCCCTTCACACCAACAGCCTGAGAAAAAAAGGCAGTGGGAAGAGTGAAAAGCACCTAAATTAATGAAAGGCAGGCAATGACAGATCCTGCAGAATTTTTTACCTTCTTTGAGCACTGGATATGGGAAAAAAAACATTAAGGATCACAAATTTCCAGACTGGACTGTATGCAGCATTAGTTGTGCCATAGAGCAGAGATGGTTTGCTGTGGTTGCCGCCTCCTTTTAAAAAAAGCTGTTGCTATGAGTTCTGTGGAACTCCACTTCCCAGTTTTCAGTGAATACTTCAATGATTATACATAAATAATAGTAATAATAAACATAACAATACCTGGCTTGCCATTATGTTGTACTCAGTCTTTGTGATGCCTCTCTCATGAGAAAATCTGTGTATTAAACACTTTAATTGAAACTCTTAATAAAACAGAGATATTTTCACTTGTGCAGTAATTAATATTCACATGATGATCACAAGGCACTTTACAGAATTAGATAAAAGTAGCCAGCCTGATCCTTGGATAGAAGCAAACACCGTTATTGTGCATCTTAGTAGTATATAATAAAGCTGTCATATAGAGAATTACTTGTCAAACATACCGTATTTTAGGGTTTATGCTGGACGACCAGCATCAAGAAGCTTGTCTTTTCTCCTTAAGCTTGTTCTAAAAACTTCTAACACTGTCACAAGCAACATGGCAAGAGGGGACTGGACGCTCTCACTGACTAGCCAAGAAGAGCAGACTTCAGACAGGAGGCATAGTGAATAGTCATGTCTCCTTACCAAGAGCCCTGGTTCAGAAGGAGGGAAGAGAAAAAGTTTTAATTTTCGTGGTTTAGAAAAAAAGCCCTGAAAATCCTGAAGTGCCATGGTGCTGAATACTGAGCAGCCTCCACAGGGTCACTGAGAGAGGACAAGGCAAAACCTAGTAATGCAATTGCTAACGTCAAATGATGCCTCCTGAGGTCCAAGATGGGTCTCAAGCCTTGGGCCTTGTAATAGGCAGTTCTGGAGCTACAAGATGGCAAAGAGCTTTGTTCTCTCTTGTATAATTGATAAATTGCCATTGATAATACGAAACAATACTACCAAGCACAGAATGAAAACATGCTAATGCTTTATCCATCTTAAGCAATTCCACTCATGTGCTCATACTGTTCTTAAATGTGCTATATATTTGTTTGACGAAACAATAAGTTTTAGAAAAGAGAAAAATAAGAACTTTAGAGATAATCAAAACCTTGACTACATACTTTATCACAGGCAGCTGTGAATAAGCTTCAATACTCTTTATTTTTAACATTCCAGATATGTAATTTAATGCAGGTCTAATGACAGTCTCGAACATACTGCTTTAATCGAAATTGTTCAAGCTCTGTTCTGTGACAAGGGCTCACAAGCTACCAGCAGGGTTGTCCATTTTCCCTGCTTCTGTAAGGAAAAGAAAAGGGAGGGGAGGGGGACACTCTTGAACTTATGTTGCTATTGATGTGTAATATACAATAAAAAAACAGTTAAATTTCAATTACCCATAGGTAATTATAATTTTATTGTTTGACTGTACTATGGGGATTTTTGTAATTCCCAAGACTAATAATTTTCTATAATTTTACAGGTTGTCAAATAAACTATTAAAGATTATCTTTGAAAAGGATTCTGCAATTGTAAGGACATATCATACTGTTCCTGTACATTATTAGTAATTAGAGATCCCTGGATAGTGAAATATCTGCACTATATGCTAGCTGCTGGATACCATATTTTCTCACAACCTCCTATAATCTTGAACCAAAGCTTTCAAACTTTTCATCCATTGTAGCTTGAGTCACATCCAAACTTTTATTAATATTCACTGAGCACTCATTAAGCAATTCTGGTGCGTTCGATACGTTAAATCTATGCTTCCTGATGGGGAAAAGCAAAGGCTCACAGGTCCAGCCCGGCGTAGCAGAAACAAACACAAAAGGACTAATTCCGAGCTCCGTCTCCTGATGGGGAGATAGAGAAGCAGCAACGTTTATAGCAGCACAAAAGATCTGAATCAATCTTCAGTGCCTTTTGACAGTGTGGCTTTTGCACAACAAGGTAGAATGATGCTTCTTGATTTTATCCTAAAAATATGCATACATGTAAACATGCTAGGGATCAGCATCGGCTGTCAGCAAGGAGCGGGAATGGGATGGGCAGTGTATCCAGCTCGCAAGAAGGTGAAATTTGAGCATATTCCTTCATCTTCATGGGTGAGTCCCCCTGGAATCACTGGAGTGTGGATGAGGGACTCCCCAGGCTGCTTTCCCTCCCACAGTAGTGCCCAACATCTGCAGAGTCAAGGCAAACAGCAACTTTCCCCAGTTTAGCTGGCAAAAGCCAAGAGGTGACTAAACCAGCATTTACTGGTTGATAACTTCCCTCATCTGCACGTGCAATGTTTGGTGAGGTATTTAATCGGTCTTACAGGGAGACCAGGGGATGGATGAGCTGAGAAGAAAAGCAGCCCCTGAAACATCGCACTCAGCATCTGGGCACAGACTGAGGGAGCAGTGAGTCTAAGACCGCACGAGGGATTAGCAGTTGTAGAGATTGTTGCTGTCTTGCCTGTGGAGCCATCGAAGGCACAATTCTTAGCTGTTGGCATTTTTTTTTTTTTTATTTTATTGCCTCTACCCCAGGAGATAGTAATTTTTTATTTTATTGGCCTCTTGGATTGTTAAGTGGTGAAGGCTTTGTGCAGGGGGAAACTTTCACGCCTTAAGATTTCCTTATGGGCTGAAATCTCTCTAAGGAGAGTTGTTTCAGGACATGAAGATTTTTATGCAGAAAACATTTATGGATATGATTTTTTTCCAAAGGGGTGGACACCAAGCAAGAGCATTTTTCTTATGACTCTGCCCTGTGCTGGACCCATTTACTGGGAGGGCTTTGCCTTGCTCCTGGTGCCAAGAATCCTCTGTGGCAGCTGGGATGCTCAGCGAGGGGGCTGCTGGGGGATTTCCCTCACACCAGGGAGTGCTGGGGGTGGGTTATGTTGGTTTTACAGCAGTGTGGAGATGTTGGAACAGATACGGGAGCATAGGGAAGGATTAAGGCCAGTGAACCGCAGCTCTGCCTTACATTAGAGACAGCTTGGATCAAATCAAATGTATTAAACAAATCTGAGCGGTCAGTATAGATATACACACTGAACTCTTTTTTCCAAGGTCTGCCTGTCTTGCCAGCCCTTACTCACCTGGCACCTATGGGAAGGAGTGGGAAGAAGGGTATTTGGAGATCTCTTCACTAAGTGGCATTTTCTGCTCCTGACTGCCTCCCTACCTACTAATGCAGATCAGCTGAGACTGATCCCATTACTCCAAGTGAACTGGCATTTATAATAGACAAAGAGGAGAAAATGCAAAGCCCACAGAAATCTGTTTCTGGATAACAGACGATACCATATACAAATACACATCTCTCTTCCCCCTTAATTTTGGTCTGCAATTCCTGCTTAACACATTCCTTGTTGCAAGTGCAACATGTTCTGACAATTGAATAGTGAAAGCAATTAGAAACAGAATTAATTGATAAAATTAAAGCCCTGCTTTCCTCATGTTTGTCATATGACTACAAATATTGTCACTCCCATTAATATTAATTAATATAATTATCAATGTTTCTAATCCCTACACATTTTGTTGAAAAGTTACTCTTAGCTCAAGAATCTAATTGTTAAGTCATGGAAATGTTAAGTAGCAGCTAAGCAAGTCCAAAGAATTAATAGCAAACTGTAGTTTATCCAAGGATTAGACTTTTAGCAATACATAATCACCTCTTCACGTGTTCATCCACATAAAATACCTTCCATCCCTCACGACACTTCTGCCTACTTGTCCTTGCAGTGCACAGTTTTCAAGAATAACAACCAAAAAAAAAAAAAAAAAAAAAAAAAAAAAAAAAGAGGAAATTAAGTAAAAATTTTTTGCCGTTGCACGCTTTTCTTCATGATAAGTCACTGTGATAAGAGTTATGTGCCCTTAGCTGAAAGCAATGTCAAGGTCAATTATCTCATGCTGAAAGCCCTAATGCAAGATACTTTTGTGATCAGAATAATATATGTAACATCGCAGAGCCTTTGTTTTGGTGTTGAGGAAAGCAAAACCGCTCTCTCTAGACTTCCCAGCACATCGTCTTTCAGTTTTGAATGTCACAGTTTATTCTGATACTATAAAAGCCTGACTTGACACACTGTTGCCATTTGAGAGGTTGTCCTGGTGTGGTACAACTGGCACAGCTAAGGGCAGAGGGATGCTGGGCAAAGACTTCCCAGCCACCTGCCTGCTTCCTCGATGGACACTCATCAATTCCTGCCTGGCAATAACGTGTCGGCTTCACAGAAGTTACTGCTAGGTGGAGTGTTAATTAGCTAGTTTGGAAAATAGCCAAAGTTTAAAGTGCTTTAAAGGCCTTTGTTGTAAGGTGGAGGGGTTTTCTGCCAGAAGAGAATAATGTAATCATTTCACTATTAATTTTTAATTGTATGTTGCTATGCATTATTACCCACCTATACTGATTATCCTAAGAGAAACAGTGAGAGTGTACAAGCAATATCTCTTAGGAAGACTACTGGGCCACACTGTAAAACAAGTGAGAGAAAAAGCTGTTCTTTAAAGTTATTGCCGCCATCTGCTGCTGTCTATTCCTACAAGGTAGCACTTTAAATACTTACCAAATGTACAAGCCTAAGAAGATACATGGAGAAGTGCCACAGTTTTCCTTGGATTCAGGTGTTTTAACTTGCTTGTTTTTGTGAGGTTTTGTGGTTTTTTTTCTTTAATGGCCACCCTCTGTAATGAAAAGTTACTTCTGAGAAATCTTTTGCAAACAAACTAAACTCACTGACATGGATGAAATCAGCAGCCATGCACTCACTGCTGGGGTGACTGCACATGCACCCCTGCAGGTTTGAGAGCAGAGGTTCAAGGGTCAAGGTGCTACGATGCGGTGCAAGTTTAAATCTCTGTATGACAACCAGGTTTGCTACTCAAGTGCATCATTTGTGCTAAGTGCAGCTTGTCTTTTTTTTTAGCAATCTATTTCCTGTTCATTAACCTGCCCTTCATACCTGAGGCAACCTTTGTACTGTGAGATAAAAACTTACCAGGCATCCCCTTTTCGAGAGCATCCTGATTTGAAAATACTAGTGAACCCCCCTAATAAAAAAAGTTTAGATTAATTATTATACTTTGACAATGGGCCTAGCAGAGTTGGATTGTAATCCAAGTCCATTGCTAAGGAAACAGCATGTACCAGAGTCAGAAATACCTATCTGTGAATTCTTCTCACAAGGAAATAATTATTCAGACCACTGATACAGTCAGCTTACTGGTAGAGAAATGATTGTATCACCCACTTGTGTCCTCTCACAAATTCTCCATTTCATCTACAAGAAAGCTAACCACGAGGGGACAGGTAATCTTTAATCTACTTTTCTCCATTTCTTCAAATACCTGCTTCTTATCAACTTGTATTGAACATGAGCAACAGAAAAGCTTAACGATGTATCCTCCACTTAATAAAAAAAAAAAAGGAAACAAAATACAGGTGGTCAGGTGGTTCTCATGTGAAACGGACTAATCACACCAAAATATATGGAAAGCAAGTCCACAAAGCAGTTCTAAAAAGGCAGCAGCAGGGCTGTAAATTCAGGAAGAAGAAATCAATTAGACAAAAGAAGTCTGTAGAAAAGTGTACCACTTAGTAACACAGAACTCATGAGCAAATTTCTGAGCTGCACTTCAACTTAAGTGGCAGGAGGAGGGGGTTAGAGTAGTGAACCTGATCATCATACAGAGATTTAAACTTGCACTGATGCTGCATTGTAGCACCTCAACAATATTTGCATATTGTCCATTGCAAAGAAAAATCATTACTTTTTTTTTCTCCTGAATCCCAAATACTAATTATATATTTCTATATAATTGTGTAGTACTATCTGTATTATTTAATAAAATTAAAGCATCACCCTATATTGAATTATACATATATTAATAAATTGTATCAATTCTCTAGTATTTATATATAAAAACATATATAAGAGA